>BMAW01066587.1:0-42670 GCA_019974015.1 Nephila pilipes
AAAATAATTGAATACCATTTTCATATTCAGCTTTCACAATGGTGCTAAATTTTTAAGCCGAATATTTTATATATTTAGATTTTTTTTTGTAAAATTCTTAAATTATTTAAAATATGTATTATATGCACTGACATAATTAAAAAAAATTATATTATTTTTACTATTATTATAATTTAGTACTTTTACTTATATATTTTCCTCTAACTTAATGTTTACATGGGACTAATTATTTAATGTAGAACAGTTATGACAAAATTTTTAAAAAATTGTTCATGCATTATGTTATTCTAAGTAACATTAAGGCATTTCTGCAGAATTTCCAATGACTTGTTGGGATTTAATTAATTGGGCAATTTAAGGACTATTTTAAGAAAATTAGGTCAATTCTATTAATTTACTTGCAAATCCTGCTACCCAACTTAACTATTCATTTGTTACATATCGTTTCATCATAGAATCAAGTAATACTTCTAAACATTTTGAGACGGAACATTGAATGAAAAAAATTGCTATTTTTACTCTTGAAACATATTTGTCTTAGTATGGCCTTACGGCAATAATTGTTTAAAATATAATTTGATATTAAAAATATTTTTGATTAAAAGAAATTATAGCAGTTGGATAAAGTTGTCCCTTCTAATTTGGTATCGATAATACTTATTTCTGCTTCAATGCGAATGATAAATCAATCATTGATCTTAGCATATGCTTCAGAACAGGCATTAACATATAATCAAAATGTGAAGTAAACATTTAGAGTGTGACAGAAAATTGCAACATGATAAAAATATCAGAAGTAAATATCAGTTGACGGTACCTAAAAGTGATTTTATTTAAAATTATTATTTTTCAGAAATCATAAAATTGGGAATATATACTTACGTGTTTGAATTATTTCATTCTTTTGACAGACTTTCCACTTTGTCCACGAAAAGAGCTATTTTAATATATAAAAAAAATTTAAGTGTCTATAAATTTCAGAAACGATTATATTATATAATAGTTAATTGCAGTATATATTTCATCAAATATCTAATTCATAATAGCAGTTAGTAGATAATAAAAAGTGCTGTATAATAAATACCATTCGACCATAAATGTCTATCATTTGATTTTAAGAAAAACATTTTATATAGATATATTATTTATAAAATTTATTAAAATTATTTGTTGAATAAAACAATAAGAATGTATCAGAATTTTATTTGAATGTTTTCTTAATAATGCAATCACATAAAATATTTAAAACATTTGCAAATGTTGAATTGATCAGAATATATATTCATTTACACTCATGGACAAAAAAAATTAGCGAACAAAGAAACACCTTTGGGATCATTACGAAACTTGGCATGAAGGGAGATATGCAAATGATTAGAAATGCAGAGGGATTGCGCATTAGTATAGCCGGTAGAGGGCATTTAACGTCGTTCTCCTTGGAGTATAAAACAGGAAACCAAAAGCTTGTTTGATTGTGCTGAATCGTTTACAAAGGAAGAGCTGAGGTAGACATGTCATTACGCCGTTTTCGAAGACAATATGAGCAGCTGTCGCAGTTTGAGAGAGGGAAAATCATCGGCATGATGGAAGCTGGGTGGTCAGCTAGGCGAGTAGCTCGTCAATTAGGTCGTTCTGATTGTGTTGTGAGGAGGTGTTGGGACCAGTGGATCCGAGAGATGTCATTTACACTAAGACCAGGCTCAAGATGCCCTCGACAGACCAGTCGTGGAGAAGACCACCACATCGTAAGAAATAAGTATGTAAAGTACAGCCAACTGCTTCTTCGGCCGCCATCCAGGCACAGGTAGCACCTTCACTAGAGGCCCCTGTGTTTTCTCGAACCATATGAAGGAGCCTGGCTAAAGGACATTTGGTATCACGACGCCCATTACGTGTGCTGCCATTGACACCCACCCATCGATGCCTCCGTTTGGAGTGGTGCCGGGCACGCGGAAACTGGACTGCAGCGTAATGGAACCAGGTCGTCTTTAGCGACGAATCCAGATTCAATTCCAGCAGTGATGACAATCGTGACACCGCTCCCACAGCTGGTGTGATGGTATGGGGTGCCATTGCCTACAATACACGGTCACCCCTAGTATTGATCCGTGGCACCATGACAGCCTAGAGGTATGTCCATGACATCCTGCAACCACATGTGTTGCCACTCATGCAACGGCTCCCAGGAGCCATTTTTCAACAAGACAATGCTCGGCCTATCACGGCAAAGGTGTCACAAGACTATCTCCGCTCTTTTACCACCCTTCCTTGGCCTGCCCGATCTCCAGATTTGTCTCCAATCGAGCATATCTGGGATCATTTGGGTCGGCGAGTTGGGCATCCCAAGAGTTTAAACGAACTAGAGGCAAGGTTACAGCAAATATGGAACGAAATATCTCAAGACATCATACAGAACTTGTATGCCTCAATGCCCGATCGTATCGCAAAGTGCATTCACGCTACAGGGGGTTCAACAGGGTATTAAATCCTCCGTTCTTTTGTTTTTTTCTCTGAAATAAATGATCCTTTTTCTTTGATTTTCTAATAATTTACTTATATCGAAGTAGTCATTACGTATGTAAAATTTCGTTTCATTTTGACGACTCCTTCTTAGTGCGCTAATTTTTTTGTCCATGAATGTACATAGAATGTTATAACATATAGAATAAATTCTCAGTCTTCCTAGCAATTAAAGAGCTTAATTAAAACACATTTTTCAAAATTAATTACAACTCACTGAAAATTCAGTTTTGTAAGAGATAAATAAATTAACGGTTCAAAATTTTAGTTACACGTAGTGGTTAATATGGATTAAACTGAAATCCACTTACTGTCTTCAGGAAGATAGACTAAAACAAAAAAAGAAAAACATATAATTAAAAAAGATTCAAAAACTTATTAATTAAATTACTTATATACTAAACTCACTTATTATTTATGTTATGTAACATTGGTATGTTTATTTGATCCTCATAGTGATGAATTACGAAGAAGAGAAAAGGCCGAAATGAATGCGATGTAATGAAATTATACAAGTTTTAATTCGATTTTATTGTGAAGATTTTTCAGTAAAGCTAACAATGGGTTAAATATAATGGATCTTGTCATTTAGAACTAATGTAAGGTATAACCGTGACGTTATAACGGTTTAAATAATTCTGTGCCAAACAAAAGAATTGCAACTTTTATATAAATTTGATATATATTTGAATTAGCGACAGCAAAAGTGTTGGAAAATAAAAGCATTTGTCGAAAATGATCACAGATCTAATCCACTGATAATTTACATATTTTGATTTAACTCATTCTATGCCAAACAAAAATTGTGATATACACTGTGAGCGGATGGAACCATCTTTTTAAAGCCTTATTTAACGTTTTCTTATTTATATTTACAGTAGGATAACGATATATTTATGTATGTACTTGAATCAAATACGCTTAACTACCTAATATATTCGAGATGGTTATTTTCCGAATGAAATACGGATCCAGGAATGCGTTAAAAAAAAAAGGAATGACTTTCGTACTCCAAAACTTCTATGATAAAAAGCTTTAGGTAAAAGTTCCCTACAATTGTTTGCAGCTGAGATCGATAATAAAAACCAATACCATTCTGTTTGTTATTCGTCTATAGTTTCACATTGGATAATACCCTTTAATAAATATCTTTCATGTAATAGTGTTTACTGAGGATGTTGCTACCAAAGTATCCCAAAGCAAGCCAGAATTAATCGGAAAAGATAACCGTGCAAATTGGCATGGTAGGATCAACATGGACAAGTCAATTGAAACGGCAAATATCGATGCATTTCCCATTGGAGAATACTGTAATAAGGAAAGAGTTCTTATAAGTAATCCACGTTCAGCAGATTCCAACGTTGACAATGAAGTATGGAATATTAGATTCTACTAAGGTACACCTGAATCTGTGCACTAATATTAGATTAGTTATCCAGAGAACTTTGTACGGGCCTGACATAGTTCCCCAAATTAATCGTGATTCCTGTAGATTCTATTGAAGGTATGAATTTAAATTCATTCATTGATTGATTACATATATAATCAAGGAAGGAGGTTTTATTTAGTGTTTGTTAGAATTAGTGAGAGTGAGAGGAATCTTAGAAGAGATAGAAAAATGGTTCAGTAAGGAACCCTCAATTTCAGTTAATGTACTCGCTCGTTTGCAAGCAATTAATATAATGTGTACTTTTAGCCAATGTATCCGTACTGCTGGTTCACGAAATCCCAGGAATTCACGAGTGTATAATGGGGGCTTACGAAAATAATAGTGTAATAATAGAATTAGAAATCGCTAACACATAAAAATAACGAAACAATAAATATACTTACATATATTTACTACACTGTTAATAATTTGAAATTTAAAAAATAAAAAATTAAAATATATATATATATATAAGTTTTCTTTAAATATATAAGTATTGAGAAACATTTTATCGAGCCATTGGCACAGAGGTGTCATAAGCCGCTGAAACAAGTGTTGAGACGATGTATCTCCCACAGTGACTTTTCACGACCATGACAGTCAGTCCATCAAAGGACGTCTGTTCCAGTTTGGATAGCAAAACAGAAAGCAAAATCGATATCCTGAACTACATACTTTTCTCTGCTATAAGCGTGTTTACAGACGTTTGTACAGTTGCTTGTACAAACGTCTTGTGTGGGATTTAGTTCATCGTTAGTAGTATGCTACGGTAGCTTTCTTTAGTAAAGTCCTTCTCGTGTAAAAAACTTCTAATAATTTTAAACCTCAATTTTATTACGTATCGATGCTTAAAATCAGATAATTTAGTCTAGTATGACAAAATTCTAGACAAGCAGTCAATTATTTGTACTTTAACTTCAGAGGCTGATTTCGAAACAACACAGGATGATGGTACTGAAAGTTGTAGTGAACTGTCTTATTACCAGACTAAAAAGGAAAAAAAAAAAACTTTGGTAAACACGATGAATAGAAAAAGAAAAGGGAAATTATGACAGCGATTATTTACAGTTAGGTTTTTTTGTTTATGGAAAAGTCACAAAATAAGCCTCTGCAATGAAGTTATTGTTAACAGCAAATTAAAATCATCACTTCTTCCCAGACACCTTGAAACAAAACATCCGACACACAAGTATAAATCTATTAGTGCTTTAAAAGAAATTTATCAGTTAAGAGAAAGTGAATCATCTCTTCGTTCCCATCAGACTCAAACGAATACGATAAAATGGCCCTTAGGCATCAATTCGAGTAAGTTATAGAATAGTAAAATTTGTACAGGCACATACGATGGCAGAAGATTTAATTGGACTATTTGCGAAAAAAGATTCTAAGGCGTATGCATAGAGAAAAGGCAGCAAAGATATTTGACTGTTTCCTTTATCTAATAATTCAGTGTCTCCTGGAATTAATGATTTGGCATATAATGTGGAGATCGAAATTTTGAAGAAAATAAAATTCAATTATTTTGAGATTCACATTGAGGGGTCGACCAAAGTAGCAAATGTAGTAATATTGCTTGTCTATGTTAGATAATATTTTTAAAAATTCCATTCAAGAAGAATTTTTATTGCAATACCTTTGAAAACCTATACAACCAAAGAGGCAATTTTTGATATGGTGAAAGGTAATTTTTAAAAACTAAATATCAGCGGTAGTAAAATGTTCTGGTTTTATGACTCGGGCACAGGATATCGACGAGAAAAATTTTTTTGAACTCATTACAGTACTCATAGATAGACATTTCCAAGTAAGTTTATTCCTAAGGAGTTATATACTGCTTTAATTGATATGCCAAAAAAAACTATAAATCTTATAAAATCGCGCGCTGTCTATTCGATGAGCTTTGTGAAGACTTTGGAAGTCTTCATGTTTCTTTATTACTTCACTTAAAAATTAGATCGCTTTCTCGTGGGAAAGGTTTGACATGTTTGTTTGAATTAAAGTCTGATGTTCAACCATTTTTTATTGATTATTCATTTCATTTCTCTTCTTGAATTATCAATATTCCTTAGCTACAAAAACTTGTATAATTAGCTTAATTTTTTTTTCTTGTAAATTAAATAAATTAAACTGCCATTTCAAGACGAAGATGTCACAATTTACGATGCCTATTTTCTAAAAGACGCAATATATCTCTGTCAAATAACTGGATAGGTAATACTTTTGTAAGAAATGCCCGCTTAGAGACTTCCCTTACTTTTCTGGAAAAGGAAAAATTTATGTAGTTATCTTGTTTCGGTTCTCTAAAAGCTATTTTTACATATCACTTTTTAATTGACTTCTAAATCAGTGTTACAAATGAATATATTTATTTGTCAAAAATTGCTATTAAGTTTTGTTATCTTTGCACAACACACCTATGTAAAAAGGCATTTTAGACAATTATTTACTTAAAAGATTAATACAGAAACAGAATAAATGCAGAACATCATATGAGACTGAGACTAAGACATTCTGTCAAACTAAGACATTCTGTCAAGTCACAAATACCGCACTGTAAGAATTTTTGCCGAATTTATCAAATGCTTAACTAAAAACTAGTTAGTTTGTTGGATTAATTTGATTTTAATTTTCTTGTAACTATCATTTTATATTTTATTATAATATGTACTCAGATGTTTTGCATTCATGTGTTTTTGAATTATTGTGCAACATGGAGAATAAATGTTTCATCAAATTGGGTTGCTTCTTTCCTCTTACTAACAACTACACAAACAACTCGTCAATTTCATCGAGAACCACTGCTTTAAGCATTAGTTTAAAAGTGTTTAAAGAAATGATTTAAAGAAAAACCATATTCAAATGGAAATATAATTTCCCCCAAAGCGAATAAAATGTTTGATTAATATTATTTTTGGAATCTCGCTCTTCATTAGGCTCTTTGTCACTCTTTCTAATTGAGATCAGTATTAATAAATGAAGGTAATAATCTGCGGGCTTTGTAAATCGAAATATAATGTAATAATAAAACGAAAGTGTTTCAAGAAGATCATGAATCGCAAATTATCATTATTAATGAAGGGCAGATTACTATTTTTCAAGATTTACAACTATACTAATATAGAAAATGTGATACTAAGTGGTTCACAAAAATAATGAACACAACTTTAAATTATATTCAAGAGTTCATTTGAGGTAACATTTTTATTTACATCAAAAATAAAATTTACTTATTACTTTTAAGAGATTGAATATTATATATTATATTATATGTACCTAAATATTGAATATTATATTATATATACCTAATTAATACAAAATCAGAAATTCTCTCGTTTTCCCTATAATTTAAAAATGTTTTCAGGTGTTTTGGTACTTAAAACAGTTTGAAACTACTGAAGCATCAAATGCATGTAATTTTATGTGTGACGGAGTTTTTTTATAACAATATTGTTCATCCTTAATGCATAACTTATTTCTATTTATTTTTCTTTCTAACGTCCTTTTCTCTCTCACACTGATTTCTTGTTATCTCGTAACGTATTTCTGTGAGGTCTGCATTCAGAGATTTCGACGTTTTTCATACATTCTAGTCGCTATACAAAAACGAACATTTTATGTCTCGTGCATCGGTTCATCGTTTTGATAAAACCTGAAAATATTCAGTTGCTAGTTTTTCAACTGATATTTTTAACTTAATTTAGATTGAGAAATATAAAAATATCAAATATATTTTGTTAAAGAAAGGGATAATTAATTGTTTACTACCTTGTGTGTATCTCAACATAAGTACATTTGTATTTTAATGCTTATCGGATTTAATTAGTTTATTTTTCAACTTGTGCGTGTAAGCCTTTCACTAATAAACAAAAAAAATATTTCTCTTCAGAACTGGCTTAAAACCTAATATTTTATGAATAAGCCTTGTACTAATTTTTTTTAAATATATTAATAAATTTTTCATATAACTTACGAATTATTTTTAAATTCCTAAAAAACATCCCGGATTAAATCTTTTAAGAAACTCTTTCATGCTCAAAAACACCGATAATCATTAAATATATTAACAAAATTTTATTGAATAAAGCTCAAAATCAAAAAAGAAAGACAATATTTGGTTTTAACGCTGTAAATACCTTGATACATTTTTAAAAATTTCACGCTATCCTAGATTGAGCGAAATGATCGTACATTTGAATCTATTGTTATTTCGAGATTAAAATATTTTCTATTCCTCTTTTACTGTCTATATTTTGATTAACCATGAATATTTAAGAATAATAATTATATATATTATTCTACCATGTATATTTCAAAAATAGTTAAAGAAATGAAAAACATGTGTATTATCAGTATTTATAAGAAAAGATGTTAACTTAGTAGGGAAAAATTGGATATCTTATTTGCATTCTAGGAAATTAAAATACTCGCTTACTGAAAATCAACTTAAATTGTGCGTCCTCGATATCGATGTTAGAAAGTTTTATTTAGTTACTTATCAAAGTTAAACATATTCCATATACTTAAAATCATAAAATATGCTTTGATATATACCATGCTTATAGTGGATCCTAACATAATTCTTATAGAATTGTGATCTTTTGACAGCATTTAGAAAAATTGGCTTATTTTTTAAAATGCACTTCAAAAGAAGACCTCTTCTGTTCAAGTTTTTATTTAATTTTTTCATTTAAACATTTATAGTTGGAAAAGTATTTTTGAATGTGGACTATAATTAATGTATCAAAATAATTTATTATTTTAGTCAAGAATAAAAATTTCTTCATTAAAACAATTCAAACTTTATTTATGATTGCCTGCCACACATATTTAATTAATTTTAATTAAAAATTAAAGTACCAAAATTACATTTTCTTCAAAAATAAATAAATAAATTTGAGACCAAGAGACTATTAGAAGCATTATTGTGTTGCTAAGAAATAAAAATTAAAGGTTTCTAGTAGTTGATATATCGTTTGAAAAAAATAAGAGGTATACAATGATTTTCTCTTAAATTTTCCTCTTTGAGACCTACACCTTAAACTAAATATCTTCTTTAGAAACATGAAAATTCTTGAAAATGAGGAAAAAGCTTTCTTTATTTTCTAAATATGAAAGGCTCCTTTTAAAAGGCTCTTTATGTATAACTTTTATGAAATACCACTTAACAATATTACAGACTAATTAATTTTAAACCATTTATATTTATTACTATTCATTTTTATACATGTTTGGAAAAACTTTTAAATGTTCGATCAATTTTTTTGAGATCATTTTGGAAGATTACTAAATAAAGATGGAATCGGAGTTGATTATTTTCTCATAAAAGTCTATTGTAAAGCTAATAAGTTTGGATGTAATGCGCATTGCAGACACAAATGCCAAACGATTTAAAATTACAGGTTTATTTGTGTAAACATCAAATTAATTAATGAACTATAATTATCGGGGCTGTTTGAATTTGTAAATGTATTGTAAATATCAATTGACTTACCATTAAACCCACGGCCTGCATCAGAAATATCAACAAAATCTGGAAATCATTAATTATGATTATCTGAATAAGGTTACATTGAAATAATAAACTTTTTACGTATAAACTGTAAATTTCATAAAGGTACAAAGAGATCACAATACACAAATGTAATTTTACGAACTTCACATGTCTGGGGTACAATATTTGTAAGAAAAAATTAAATTTATTCTGCATTAGTAATTAATTACATTTAACTAGAGGAAGCACCAAAAAGGAGTTGCCCGACTGTAAATAAATTTCGTATGTAAAGACATTTGGACTGAACATGCAAATGATTAAAATTTGGTGTCCAATGAATGAATAGCGGGAGCTACAGAGCATCGGTACTGAGCACTCAGCAGGTGTATATAAGAAGTGATTCTCAACCCGATGGTCAAATTTTCTTTTGCATTGTGATTTAAGACACCTTTCAACGATTGCAAAAAGGCCTCGCCGAATGATTCGAGCTCATTACAAGCAACTGTCAGAGTTTCAAAAAGTTCGTATCATTGGAAAGAAAGAGGTAGGTTGGGAAAATAGGAGAATCGCTCGTCATATGGGTCGAAGTAATGCGGCGATTAGAATATTATGGCAAGAATGGCTTACAATGGCAGATATCAGCTTCAGGATGATAGAGGTCGACCTAGGGCCTCATAAGATCGGGAGGCAGAGTGATTATCAGATCAGCTGTCACAGCACCTGATTCATGGTTATCAACCATCAAATGTGCGATCGCACACGACCATTACCATTTACAGATGGCTGATAGAGCGAAATCTATGCTCGTACCGACTGCTACGCCACCTGCCACTCACGCCTGCACACTGTCGAGCCAGATTACTGTGGTGTTGGCTCGATCTGACTGGAATGATGCTGAGTGGGGAGGTATAGTGTTTAGCGACGAATCCTGTTTCCAACTATGTCCTGACGATCATCGAAGATGTATCTAGAGACGCCCGGGACAGCGTGCCGATCCTGCTTTCACTATTGCACACCACACAGGCGCTCAATCAGGAGGTAGGGTCTGGGGTGCCATTTCCCTTGATAGCCGGACCTCTTTGGTCGTCATTAGAGGCACACTTTCAGCACAGTAATACATCGACGACAATTTGAGAGACCTGTTTTGTTACAATTCCTTTTGCAGTACCTTGGCCTTATTTTTCAGTAAGATAATGCCAGACCACATACGGCACGTGTTGCTATGAACTGTCTTACAGCTTGTCAAACACTTTCTTGGCTTACCAGATGTCTCTCCAATTGATCATGTCTGGGATATGATGGGAAGGTGATTGCAACTACCAGGGAATGTTGATGACCTAGCCCGACAATTAGAGCAAATTTCGCAAGAAATACCTCAGAAAACCATCACGGAGCTTTATCATTCTATGACACATCGTATGGCAGCTTGCTTCCAGGCTAGAGATGGGTCAACACCTTATTGAGCTCGTTACTTTGTAACTATGTAACTCTGAAAAAAAATCATTCAATGTTTCTGAAATTTTAATCATTTTCTATTCTATACTGAACATAATTTTCCTATCCACCAATTTTTGTCACCATCGGACAACTCCTTCTAAATGCTTCATTTGTTTTTGTTTTAGAGTATATTTAGAAACAGAATAATTCAGTTAGCAAGTATAAAAGATTTTTAACGAGAGATCTCGTATCTAACACGGTGCTAGGACACTCGAGACATTATTATATTTGTAGTTTCAATTTTTTTTTTTTTAAAAAAATACTTTTAAGAATAGCCATGCATGATCAAAAATTGTCTGAAAATGATAATTAAACACAAAATATACTAATAAAGAATATTATAGTTTCGAAAATAATAAGTAAATATAACATCAAACTACGAAGAAATATTAATGCGTATTCTGAAGAGTTTAATGAGAAACAATTGTAAACGTCTTTCCATTCAGAGGAAAGAAGTATAACATTTAAAAATTGCCGAATCAGGGTAATGATTGATAAGTATAAATTGTAAGACATTGAATGGATTGCGACGTCTAATTGTTTTATATGTGGCAGAACTGAGCGCATTAGAATAGAAATGAACAACGACGTTATGTGATATAATACGCGCCAGACATATGCGCAGTGAAGACAAAGTCTCCTTTAGTGGTCACTTAAATACTGAATTTTAAGAACTCTGAAGTGAATTTGAAAAAATATCTGTTAGATACAGAATAAAATGAATCGTAATTTTGGCAAATTATGTATTGTACTTCTGAGCCTTTCGATTTTTGCGCTATACTGTCCTCTCAAGAACATATACCCACGCAGGCAAGCTCAAATCATTTCTTTTATTTTAATAATGATTTACTTTGAAGCAAAAAAAAAATATTGCAACAGGCAAAAAAATGAAAATAGCAAAAAGAAAATGAGAGAAGCGGAAAATATTTTAAAATTTTTGAAAGTTTTTAGATGAATATATTTTCTGCCATATATTAGCGGAACCTATTAATAGTTTTTTAGCGATACAAACAAAGGTGTTAATTTTTATAAGGGAGAGAAAGACATTTAAATTCAAGCATTAATTTTTATCACATTAGCACAGGGGATGCCAAACATATCTCTTTTCGATTCATTGAAAAGATTAGATTTTTTTTTTATCTAGCAGAGTATTTTCTATAGGTAGGCTAAAAAAATTTTAGAATGAGAAAGCCATCAGGTGATTGTTGGGCCATCAATTTACGTTAACTTTCTTTCAATTATTAATAAAATATATAGGATTAATCATCAGTATTTTTAAAACTATTGATTATCCATTACTCGATATTCGATTTGAAGAAATGAAATGCATTCAGGAAAAATACTTTTTTAAAAAGAAATATATCAAACAAAAGAAGAAAAAAAGGAAATTCACAGTTTTTATATCCTGTTTTATAACCTATAGCAAATTTTAGGCTGAGTTGTTGCAGCAAAAGTATTGAACAAATTGTGAAAATGTTTCATTACTTTAATTCAAAAACAAAATGCCTGGCACATAAAATTTGAAAAACAAAATTCTTACTTAGAACTATGATTGCTACTGTGAAGACAATATAAAACACGTAGGAAAAATTGAAAGACAGCATGATGTTTTCAGTAAGGAATACCACAAATTATGCATAGAAAAGAATGAAATGCCACCTATATACATGAGCGAGAGAAAAAATAATTTCTGGATAATAATCTCTTCAAGGATTTATCTTTTCCAATCGTGACATGATTATCTCAGGTGAAAAATTTGAGCACGTAATGTCATGTCTACCATATAATCCTCTCATTTAGTTTTAAAACATACTAAACCTGTATTAATAAAGAAAAAAAGAAATTTGAACACCTGTAATACTTAGAATTAAAATTAACTTACACCTGTATTCAAATAAAAATAATCTTAGAGTTGTAAAAATTAATCGAAATTTTCGTGTACTCTCAATTTTCTTATATTAAAATCACCTTTTGTGGTCCCGTAGGCAAAAGTTTTAAATGCGTTGGTGGAAAAGTCCCCTGACAGATAATATGAATATAATTATCGCTCTTTCCAAAGACTCCGAATTTTTCTAAACATATTGGCACAATTTGAGCATTTATACAGCCGATTCTCATGGTTTTGTATTCTTTAACCTTTGTTAATGATTTTGGTGAATGCTATGATGATACACATTCGACATTTCATTTTATTCTATACTAGTTCTATTCTAGTTATGAAACTCATATATGAAGGGTTGATTCAATAATACTTTGAACAAAGCAGTTACTAACAGAAAGAAGAATATACGATTCCAAATATTGTGATGCATGTGCTGGAGCCGGTTGAGTTATAACGTCAGCTCTTCATTATTCTACTCTTGCGCCCTCACTTAATGGAACATATTACTTAATAAACACTGAACTCAAATTGAAGATTCGCGAGATCAAACTAAAATACTTTATTAACACTCATTGATGAATACATAAAATCACTCTTTTACTAATCCCAACTTAACTCAGCAATTCAAGCTTGTGATTTAAATATGAAATCTTAGCTTACCAAACCACTTGTTCGGAATTCAACATTTCTTATTAGCAAAACCTTCTTAGTTTAATATTTCAAGAAGAATTTTCTTCAATCTACAAAACTAATTAAGTTGCTTCAATCGAAATCATAAATTTTTTTCAGAAAGATATTATCATCTATTTCCATTAATTTCTATTTCCTTTATATAACATTACGTCTAATTCAATTCACTTCCAGCTTCATATAACTTATCTATTCACATTTCATTTTAGTTGGAAAGAAACTGTAATTTTATGGCATTTGAATTATTATTTAATACCCGAGGATTTTAAAGAGAAAATCGCAGTTAGCCCAATAGTTCACAAAATATAAAATACAATAGATGTCCGATTGAAGTGGTTTATCAATAAACTGAGAGTATTAGTTACATTGAGCCTAGAATTCCTTCAACTTGAAAGTACATGATTTTATAATGGAATATTCTAGAACACTGCTTTAAAAACGTAATGAATATTCTGGAAATTTATAGAAATTTTGATAACTTCAAAGATCAATTTAACAAAACTTTCACATAAGCTTTCGACTTTGCCATCACTGAGTTTTGAACTGAGAAACATTTAATATGGAAACGAGCGTCGCACTTCGGGGGCATTGGTGTTTGTGAGGATCGTGAGTTTAATTTCCTGTTGAAAATAATGTACCTCTGTTTAGGAGTTCATGGATCCTGTGTACACTCGATGGATGGAGACTTTGAGGGGGATATGACAAGGCTTCTAGGATTAGATTTATCAAAAGAAGTAGAATTATCTGGAAACTGAATATGTGCATCAGTATCATAGTATGGTTTCATTCGAAGCGTATGTACCACTTCTATTGTCAATCGGTGTTCTTAACACGATATTCGGAGAAAATATTCAGTTTTAAACTTCAGCAGCATTTACTCTATTTACTCAAAAATTTGCAACGTACAATATGAAAACATTTTTGTCTTATTAAATGCTGTCATATAATCAGTCACAATCAGGCGTCATTATTAATTTACAAAACACTATTTAATGTTAAATTTATACTATTATAAACAAACTATAATTCTAAAACAGACAAAACCTTGAGTTTGAGTTCTGATACTGATTTTAACAGAGATAAATTATTTTTAAGAAGTTGTGAAGTAACATATAAGCTTCATATTCTAAATAAATGTTTTCTGGATTCGATTAGTGTTTATCTATAGCAGGTATTGCCAGGGGTGTTCTAGTGCCCATAATGGGGATGCATGAACGTTTAATAGGGTATATAATATTCTATTGCTGTATTGGTGGTAGTTAACCATTTATTTCTCTTTTAGAATTTTATTTAATTTTTTAATAATATATTCATTAGATAATAATTTCCTTTTAAATATGTAATTGTATTATGTAAACTTGCAGATGAATGGGTCAAGCGAAATGTCAGGTGAGTTTTGTATATACACAATCGACTTTTATTTGATCAACAACACGAGTCGAATGACTTTTGTAAATACGCCGATGGTTGTTATTTGCATACCAAAATACGCGATCATTACACAGGACAAGAAAATTCAATTTTAATACGGTCGAAATGATCTCCCTTGTAATATTAGTTGCCTGTGGAAATGACAAAAAGTTTAGTTTTGATTCAAATTATTAAATTTCTAAGTTAATAATTTATAAATAATTGTTAAATTATTTTTTTTAAAACTTGAGATATTATTATATATTTAATTATTCAGCATGCTGCATTCTTAAAATTTTCAGTAGTATTTTCAAAAAAATTTAGCACTTGGTTTCATTACATTTCCATTCAATAACAGTTTTCCAGTAAGTTTAATCGGCGAAAAAATATTCTGCAACGATTCTATGAAGGCACAGAAGATGAAAGTTCCTATTGAAACAGTGCATCTTCAAAGACGGTACGAACATTTCTAGAAACTTATAGAAAATTTGCGTATCGTTCTATGCTGGAATTTAAACCTTTATAAGACATATTTTGTTTGTTAAATTCACACTGGAAGAGGCTTTAAGCTTTATGATTGAAAAACGGGGAAGTTCACTTCCTCTTAGAAAACGTTGTTTAAAACACCTTTTAAGCAATAAAACTGCCCGGATTCCTAATATAAATGCATCGACGAGTCTGCAAACGGAAATTCGTTGAAATCTAAACAGATTTTGTTTCTTAAATTCATACTGGAAGTGGCCTCCTCCCGAAAAATAGACACACATATAAATAAATAGCCACTCACTCCGAATGGAAGTCCATGTTCACTCACTCACTTCCAATGACTTCCATTTAAGATCTACTTTATAAAAAATAAGAAAGAAAAAAAAAGTTATTATTATAAAAGTGGTTCATTCCAATTCCGATTCCAATTCATAGACAGGAAGCCCAGGGTGGAGTTTCTTGCACACGGTTCTTCCTCACGTTAAACTATGTAAGTAAAAAATCGAGTGGGGTGACGGAAGCCCGGGATACCCACCCCGTTCCGTCGGGAAATAACACTCGAGGTGTAGAATACCATTTAAATTTGAATGGGACACGAGCCAGTGGCTCCACCGAGTTCAAAATTTCGATTTTAATACAAAAAAAATCGAATCACTAGTCGAGTTCTGTGCATCGCGTGTTTCGCTTTCGGTTCTTTTTCTGTTCATATATCTTACACTATCCTTTTCAGACCGGATCTCTCAGTCTGGAAAGACAGAGGAGGTCCAGACGAAGCCGTCCGTGACTCGCTCTTAGGATAGGACTGTAATTTCTCCGGATAGAGCCTTTGGAGTGCGGAAAGGGACGCAATGTTGTAATGTAGGACGTTCTGTAAATAATGTAGGAGGATCAGACGCACCTTTGAAAGATTCTTTGTTAACTGCGAATGCCGGAATTCCAAATAATACTGGCCAAAAAACTTTACCGGCATTAAAGAGGTATTTGAAACGTTATGAAAATTTACTAAATTATTCTTTTTCTAAATTGATAAACCTATGACTACAAACGGAATTGAATAAAAAAAAAAGAAAATATACTTCATTTAGAAGACATACTTTATTTATTTAATGCTATGCAAAATAATGTACAAGGAAAAAACGTAAAACTCTTTCATAGTCGAACTGTTACACATGTGCTTCGCAACAAAATCGATTTGTTTATATCCACTTCAAACCGGAATCATTTTCGATGCTTTCAATATTTAATGCATCTCTCTTTTACTGATAAAGATAAGATTAACGTTTATGATATTCAAATCAGCTAGGATCAATTGAAATAATTAAAAAAAAAACACTATCAATATCGTTACAAAGATCAGGAAATTTAGACGTCCCATCTAGGAATATGAATCCATTGTAAAGTTTTTTAACCAACATTGAATTTTTCCTTCAAGAAGAATTGATTGTATTGAAAAAGATTTTGGAAGATATCAATTTTCAAACTAATGGTTTTTTTCAAAGTTGGAATAATAAGGATATCCGTACAAAATCCGTCAAATTAACCCATACCAGTGAACCTTTTGTTCAGTTTTTCCTAGTTCTTACTTGATGAAAGATTTAGTCATACAAAACTTTTTCTAAGAAATTCTAGTTTAATAATATATGTATTTATATCTGTTACGTTAGTTACTTAAAGTTATTATTCTATAATAAGTATTTTAAGGCCGAATATTTAAAGAAATTTTTATCAATTTTAAGCACAACTACAGCATTAATTGATATTGAACTGTAGTATTCTAGTGCTGTTTTGGACGTTAATACTACACTGTTACAATCAGTATTTCTGTAGTATTCTAGTACTCTATTGAAGCTCGAAACTACACTAATACAAACTGTGTTTCTAAAACCTTGTTTATATTTATAAACTTGAAAAAGATACATAAATCTAATTAATTACATTTCCTTAAACTTTCGGTTCATATGCAGATTTAAACTGTTATCTTTTAGTTTTTTTTTCTTTAATTATAACTATTATGAATGCATTGTATGCTGTATACTATAGAGAAAAACATAATGGTGAGGTAAAGAATATTACACTTTTAAAAGGGGTTGATGTTGGAAAAGGTCTGGAAACTCTTGATCTGCAGTTACAATCAAGAAAATCACTTTTGTGGCTTATCAGTGAGACAGTTTGTAGTAAAAATTGAATACTACAATGTTACGTGTGTGCAAAAATGAATTTGTAGGCATTTGCGTACATGTTTACAGCATTCCAAAATATAACATATGCATTGCATTGTATGATAAAATTTATCATCTACTATGTACAGTTGTAGTACTAACACATCAATCAATAACTCCCGAGACTAACCCAGAGATGGCGCTCGTAGTAAACCAGTAACCAGGTCTTTCTAGAGTACGAACCTTTGCTTGAAAGGTGTCAAAATTGTAAGTCGATCGGACCAGAAACAGCTGAGTTATCTAGGTTGGAGTAAAGTCGTTTTGTAGTTTGTTTAAAAAAATGGAAAAAACCGAGTTTCGTGTTCTGATAAAACATTGTTTTTTAATGGGTAAAAACACCGTGCAAGCGAAACAATGGATTGAAAAATGTTACCCGGACTCTTGTCCATCAAAAGCAACGATTTGTCGGTGGTTTGCCGAGTTTAAACGTGGTCGTACCGACACAAATGACGCGGAACGCTTGGGTAGACCTCTGGAAGCCGTTACTCCGGAAAATGTGAGTGAAGTGACAAAAATTATAATGAAAGATCGTAAAGTGAAGCTCCGTGAGATTGCTGAGATGACACAGATATCATATGGAAGTGTATTTACTGGAAAAGGTTTTTTGAAGTGAAGTGAAAAAGGTTTTTTCCAAGTGGGTTCCGCGATTGCTTTCGATGGAACAAAAACAGCAACGAGTCGATGATTCAGAAAGCTGTTTATCGCTATTTACTCGCAACAAAAAAGATTTCTTGCGAAAAAAAAAAAAGATTTGGAAAAGCGTTGGAACGATTGTATCATCCTAAAAGGTGATTAACAAAAGATGTTATGTTGATGAATAAAAAAAAATTTTGCAAAAAAAATGTTGTTTTCAATGTTAGTCTCGGGACGTATTGATCCATGTGTTAACTTACAAGAAACTAGTGGGAAGCAAATACAGTCCTCTTATCGTAGAGTATGTGAAAGGAGTTCAAAATGTATCCGAGTGAAGAATGGAAAATGGGGGTTTTGGAATGGGAAGGAATAGGATAATTAAACTGCTGTGTTATCCTATGATTGGTTTTCTTTTTCTAAGAAATCCATAAGTGTAACACATCCCTAATAAGTTGTCAATATATCTGTTTGGGTGATGAGACAGTCTTAACATTCTTGGGAAATATTCATTTATTGTTTATTCATTGTTTCGACTGTGGTTTGCCTTCCGATGTATAATGGTAAAGCCAGATCTCATCGATAATGACATTTGGATGAAATGAAGAAGACAGCTGAACTCGTCAGAAATCTATATTAACCATTGAATCCTTGTCATATTTTTTAAGCCTTGTTTCACAAATGACAGTCTACAATGATAATATCATCTTGTATAGTAGTGCCATTTGTCGTCAGAAACCAGTACTCTTTCCCCCCACTCTTGAAATTAATAACATCTTTTTATATTTAAATTTTCTTCATTTCACTTTGAAAGGAAATATCTGATGGTAATCTTCTTTTATTTTAAATTTGCTTATTATTCTTTGTTAATGCCTATTAAAATGGTTTTCAACTTAAACGTCATGATATTCCTGTGTCATGATATTTTCAGTCATGATTTTCGTCCCGTACTGTCAATAAACCTTTCACATTCTTCCAAGTGGCACTGTTAGATGGAAGTACTATACGTTGTCGACCGCTTCGAAAATAAACTTTATTCCATAAGATCTAATTTAGACTACAAATTTATTTTTCAAATTAGATCTTATACTAATCTTATTAGCATAAGATCTTATACAAATTAGATCTTATAAAAGTGATACTATAAGAAAATTCTATTTAAGATAATGATATTCTTAAATATATCTACAATCTTTTTTTAATCTTTTTGGTACAATTAATTAATATTATACACAACGATCGATACACTTTCATAGAATTTTATATAAAACATGGAATATTTTTTTTTGTTATTCTGTTCTTTATTAGTATTGAATCAGCTGAAAGACATAATAAAGAATATGTTGAAGGACGTATCGGAGGCCATTTTTAATTCTATTTGCCATGAAAAAGGATTTTTAGCTGTACGCTACAGATATCATAGAATTAAATATACAAAGTAAATGTTATTTAAATATAGTACCAAGTTTTATCTTAAACCGGCGTGTTCTCAATGACTAACTTATTATTTATTTGAATGGGTCGATTAAAATTAATTTAAAATGCGCATGAGTCGTATAAAGATAAAAAGTGCTTGTGGTCATAAAGAGAGAATTTACTAATTCATCAAAGTAAAATAAGACCAGCATTGGGTGCAAGCTATCATTTATTTAATTTAACAATAATATTTATAATTTCATTATTTGATAAGAATGATATCAGAATGAATGAATATCACATATGTGATAGAAAAGACATTATGGAGTATTGTGACCTCCTAGTAGTTTATTTAACATGTTTATACTGTTTATTTATGTGTTTATACATATTTATTTGTGTGTTGATTTTCCAGGTTTATGCATTCAGTTACACAAAATAAATATTAAATTTATATCTTTTGTATTCATTAAATGACACATACACTATATTTATGTATAATTCATTAAATTGTAGAAACACTTATAAATTATTTCAATATGCCATTTTTTCCCAATAAGAGTAAAATTTTAAGAAAATGAAAATTTTATGTACATTCTTATGAATTATATTAATTATCAAGAATATTATATTTGGTATGTGTCTGTTGTTCATATAGTCATAATTTTAATATCTGCACTTTATTTTATATTAAAACAAAAATGTAAAAATTGTATATCATTTAAAAAATATTACTTTGTTTCAGAAAAAAGAAAAAACTTGGGGAGAATCTAATAATATTTAATAATCATTGATTTTGAAATTGTGTATGAAAATGATATATTCACATTTCTCTTTCGAGGGGATTAGAATAATTATTACATTTATTTAAATATTGTTTATGTCATTTCAAAACATTACATTCAATTTATGATTAAATTGTTTTTGTTTGAAAAAAAATCAAGCAAGAAACTATAACAGTTAAAATCATAAATCTTTATATAGCTAATACAGCATGATTATGTATTGATAAATAAATAAATCCTTAATAATTACATGAAGGATACTCTAATTCATAATTGTTTAATTACGATTTAACTATTCATATTTATTTTAAGAATGCTGAGAATAATTACCAGAATAAATATCGAAGCCTTTATTTTTGCATGTTATAATCAACCAATGATTTTATAACAATATTATAAAACAATATGCGACCTTTGGGCGAGTAAAGATTTTTATGGTATGCCATACATTTATGTTTTACGTTTGGTTGATGAAATTACATCAAAATAAATTGAAAATTTAAAAAGAATTGAAAGTTCTATGCAAGGTTTTGCAAACAACAGATTTAACCAACAAAGGCGCGCTTTTTTATAATTATTTTTAAATTACTCAATTAAATTTAAGAATTTAATTAAACAATGAAATATCGAGAAACGGACAATAGTAAACATTTTCGATTTTTGAATTAAAGGTAACCATAAATTTTTAGATTGAATACATTTGAAGTAAATGTCATTAAAATTAAATCAAACGATAAATTATTAAATTGAGTCTTATATTATCTAAATGTAATTAAAATTAAAGAGAACGATAACTTATTAAATTGAATATTATATCAGCTACATGTATTTAAAATGAAAGCAAACGATTAATTGATAAATTGAATATATTTAAGCTAAATGTAATTAAAATTGAAGCAAACCATACAAAGTTGAAAAGTGATCTGGTACGTCAAAATTGATCCAAATAATACAATAGCTCTTGAATGGCTAAAAAGAGCTTTTAGATATTAAGAGTAAAGAACAACGGGAAAAATATCTTCAAATCCACTATTAATGACGCAACGCATTCAACTGTGTGAGGCATAAAAATTTCACTTTTAAATACAACTCTTCATTATAAAGCACTTAAATATAGCTTACGTGAAATGTAAATGTGAAATTTATCATCAACATAAAATTCCGTGTTATAAATAATTAAAAATAAATTACATTTTGTCGGAAAACTTTTTTTGATTATAACCTGAATAATATTGCTTCAATATTACAAAAAGTGTTTCTGATATCCATGAGGTGAAAGTCGGCTTTAAAAGTCTATACTATTTATATTTTTGAAAGTTAAAAATACCAGATAATTTTTGGCAAATTTTATTTTGTGAGAATCGATTAATGTAATTAATTTGATATCTACAATTATTTTGCTATTCTAAGAAAGCAGTAAAATTTTAAATATCGTAGGATACAAATATTTTACTTTAAAACAAGCAAAACTCATTTTTTTAACTCAAAATTTGATTGCAGCCGCACTGAGTTGTCACCATCGGTAAGACCTGGATTCCACATTATGCACCGGAAATCAATATGCTGAGTTACTTCCGGTGAATATTTTCCAAATAGGCGAAGATGGTCCGGAAAAGTTATGGCGAAGAATTTTTGTCCAACTGAGTGAAGAGAAAGTCGCTAATAGTCAATTATCTCATAATTATAGGTATAACTTAGAAGAAAGGAGGAGAAGTAGTTATTATTTTATCCCAGGTTATACGTTGGTGGTTGAATAATTACTCGTTTTAGAAATAGGAATTGAGTAATTTTAAATGTAATATTGTACTTTCATTTCCCCCTATTTTTCTACGAGATCTATCAATATAATATCTTCGCATCCTAAGAATTGTCACCATAACTTTTGCGTCTAACAAGTTTGTCTTCCTCTTGATTGGATAATCGTGATTGATTGTGATTATTTATTAATGTTGCACTTATAAGCAACAAGAGAGTTAATGGTTACGGGCCTAATTGTTTTGAATCTTGGTCAAGCGACTAGGCCATCACAAGAACTAGGCCCACCTTATCCAAATTTGCACACCTCATCAATATGGGGTTACCTACCAGATTTAACGTGCATCAGCTCGGTGGGTCTCTAGTGGTATCAGGGCTCAAACCCACGACCCAAAAGCAAGCCGGCAGCGAGTCATCAACCCTGACCACTAGGCTAACGCAGCCACCTTCTTTATTGAAGACGTAAGCCATTGTTTTAATTATTGCTTTGTTTTCGGTATATAATGATGAAACCAGGTCTCATTGCATTCTCTCCGAGTCAAAGTAAAAGAACGACAACAATTCGAAGGAGCAATCAGATATGACCGGCGAATTGTGAATTATTCTTAAATATGTCTGTAATCTTCTTTAGGTTGACTTAATTCCCATTAAACATGATAAGAAAAACACATTCTAGGAATTTTTATCAAAAACATCGAATATACTTATTTCTGTTATTCTTCATCGATATTGAATCAGCTGAATGAATAAAGAATTAGTGTTGAAGGATTTATCCGAGGCCATATTTAATTCCATTAACCCTGAAAATGGTTTTCCGCAATAGAATGTAAATATAAAAGAAATAGATGCTTAATGTCTACATGTTATTGTTTAAATTTAGTACTCAACTGAATCTTTAAGAATAAAGTTCGAATTTCAATCACGCATATCGAAACTTAAAAGTGTTTCCTGGCTTTGAAGTGGAGAACTAAGATTTTATTTTTACAGCCAATTTAATTTCTTGTAAAGTTTACTTATGTTTATAAATTTAATGCATAAATATCATATTTTAGAGGATTTCATACATTTTAATTAAATTTTTAAAAATATTTATACGGTTAAATTACGTGCTTTTAATTCCTTTTTATTTAGAAATATAATTTTACAAACTTACAGCAGTTGGTTTGACATCTTTGTAAAGTATTAAAAAGGGCCTTTTGCATTAATTTTATTTCGTTGTTTTGACAATGAAGTTTTTTGCTATTTGATATGACGAAATATTTTTTATTAAGATACGAATATTATCTGACGTTGGAGCGGGTATTATTTTTACAAGTATGTCGTATATTTGATTTTAACGTTTTGATTATAACACTTCAAATTAAATAAATAAAAAGCATTTAACTATGAGAAGAAAATAAGAGAAAAAGAATTTCCAAAGGTACAGTTTAATTAAGTGAATAATTTGATATTACCAAGTGCAGTTGTTCCTCATGAAGCATTTCAACACCATTTTATTAAAATGAATAAAATTTTAAAATTATTACAAATTTAAAATTCCGTAATATAAAATACTGTTATCTGAGGTTTTTTTTGAAATCGTGAAACGTTTGCGCACCTATAATATCACTATCAAGTTAAGTGGGGGGGGGGGAGAGAGAGAGAATTTCTTAGGAATTTTATTAATGTGTACTATTAATAATTTAAAGAGCTAAGAATTCAAGATTATAAGACTTGATTAATGAGACGGATCATAGATCCACAGAATTTTGTTGATAATAGACGTTTTAAAATTTTTATAAACCATCGGAGATGCATAGTTTATTTCATAGTAAGCATAATTCATTTATAAAAGTATTATTTATTCATGAAAAATAAATATAATTTATTTTGTTTCTTTAAATTACAGAGCTTTTTCTAATTTCAATAATGAAATACTGTTGCATAGCTGACATAGGCAGAGTGTACTTTACATAACGACTTAATGGCAGCAGCTGCCACATCAGGCGCTTTAAGGCTGTAGAGAAATTCTTATTTTAAGAAAAATAAAAGTTCAAGGCTGTGTCAAGTTTTAAAAAGGTTCTGAGAATGACTGGGGAGTTATAAATATGCTGTACAGTCAACGGAGTTTTCTACCAATTTCTACAATTGATATAGCTTTTTGAGCTGTCATGGTAAATTTTTTATTTTTTTTATCCTATACCGTCTCCTTTATTTTTAATCCTTTATTTTTAAAGGATTAAAAATAAAGGGGAGAATATTTTTCTTTATACTATGCTATATTTTATCCAAGGATAAAGAGATGTCGGCCATTTCACTATCGAAGTGGTCAGAGTATTTTTCCAACGGCAATAGACAATGTAAATTCCAAAGAGCCCAGCTGCAGTATTTTTAATAGTCCCTTTAGCTGAACCATCAGGGTAGACATGAAGTCAGTAATCAGCCAGGAAACGTTCGTGAATAGTAGCTAAAACAGTACATTTCAAATCAGAATCGAGAAATTATTTCTTGCTGACATCTAAAACAAGATCCAAATAACCTCCTGCAAGTTTAAGATTTTTCAGAGGATAATAAGGATATGGAAAGGGAAATCGAGTTGAAAAAAGAAAGTCGACAGTATTATGTAGTTCCTTCATATAAGAAAGATAAGTTTTTTAAGTTTTCAGCCTCTACCCAGACGGCCAATAGTGATTTAGAAAATTGTCCTTTTTTCTCAAGACTTTCAATAAGATTCAAAGCAATTCTTTATTTCCGGTCACACAAGGGTTCCAAACCAGCTTGAAGTTCCATAGAAGCAATTGGTGAAGATATTGTACCACCGGTAATAAATCCCAGAATACGATTTTGAAAGCATCTAATCTTTTCGAATTTGTCTCGGAGATTCTTATAAGTGCCTCACAACCATATTTAACTGCCGATCTTACACAGGTCTTATAAGCGGTTCAAAGGACATTCTGGGTAGAAACCCAGGTTATACCAGCCAAACATTTTGTAAGTTAAGATCTGCGTTTGCCACCGTCAACAACCTATTTATTCTGACTAGTCCAGTTTAATTTTGATTCTAAGTTCAAGCCTAAGTAGATAATACTTTCAGTTCTATTTAATGTTTGATCCCTGTAACTTATGTTAATATCCCGATGTTTTATACTGAGCGAGAAGAATTGAAAGTGGTTTTGTTCGGATTATTGAAAAGTTACTGTCATCTCATTGTCCGTTGTCCAGCCCTATTAAGCACTAGTTCCGATTGGAGTGTTTATTCCCATACGTTCAAAATCACCACCTGTGGTCAAAATCACAAGATCATCTGCAAAACGCAAAGTCTGTACCCTTGGCTCATGGTTTCAAAGGGCATCAACAGAATCATTTATCATGAGGTTAAGAAACAATGAGCTCAGGAGCTATCCCTGCGGTAAACTTTGTCTTATTTACCTATATCCAGACATTGTATTTTCGTATTTAATACGTTTAAAACGCTGATCCAGGAATGATATAATCCATCTATAAATATCACAACTTAAATTATTTGCAATGAGTTTTGTTCAAAGATTTTTCCTCCAGACTGTGTCAAACCTGTCTTAAAATCCACAAATATTACAAAGAAGTCAGTCATTTAGCGAGAGCATGGGGCACCATGAGTAGGTGACTGACATTACCCTCTCCCCCCTAATGTTGTAATTTGTTCCGACTCTACCTTTTGTGGATGCTATTGATAAGAAGCAATTAAGGTTTGAAATTAGAAGTTTCTTCAAAATTTGGCAGAAAATTTGCGTTAAACCTCGGCTTTTGCATCAGACAGTGTGATGGTTGAAGAAGTCTGGTTCATATTTCGCGCTTCTTTGGAAGCAAATCTGCACATTCATTGTAGTTTTTATTGACACGTAAAAAAATCCACAGAAGATCACTGGATTTTCCTTCACTGTGAAGTTGCTTAAATAAATCACATTTCATATGAGTGATGTTTGTTATGCTAGTTTTAATTGCCTTTATAGCCTATTTTGCGTTTGATAAAGTAACCTATTCCTCAGCTGAGTTTATGGCCGAGTTCGTTGAGTAAAAAAAAAAGGGAGAGATTAGTTCCAAGTAGTGGAGCTAATACAATTAAAGGCTATAAAACCGATAATAAGGAAATAAGTTTGTAAAATAGTCATATTTTGAAATTTATGTGTACCCGTGTAAAAATTGTGGTGAACCATCCTTCTAGCCACTGTGTTATGAGGGGACACAATCTGTACTAACGTGTGAGAGGTAGGATAGGGTAGAGCTCCGGGATTAATCAAACTTCAGGTGGTCAACGAGAAATCTGTGAATGATAATACGGGGGGGGGGAGATTTCTATTGGAGGAAAAGAAGATTCGAAATTAGAAAGGCAAATTAAGTCAAATGAAGACGATAATTCTAATTTATCAAATCAATTGGAGAAACTAAGAAATGAAACACGCATTTTTGAAGAGAAAGAGGAAATACAGATTAAAATACAAGTGGAGAAAGGAATGCTGCTGTAGATTGAATATGAAAGATGAATAATGTATCAAACTGAGTTGGGACGAGAATAAGATCTAAGAAAATGAAATAAAGTCAGTGAAAATTAAAGACTATAGACTGAAAAAGGAATTGATATGGTCGAGTGAAAAGGGAGAACAAAGAAGGGTAACCACAGCTTATAACTCATAAAGAGATGTAAAAAATTTGACGGAAAGCCATTCAAAAACAGGAAAGAAAACAGGAAAGTCTTCAGCCTGGATAGCTAGAAAGTCGCAACGATAATAAAGAAAAAACACGTCAAGATTTATAACATTAATGGTTTGTGGCAAAGAGAAGAGAGCAATTTGACGACCAACAAAAGATCCCAAGTGTGTGAGGGTTGAATTGAAGACAAGTGACTATCTGTGCAATGGTCACTTGGATGAGCCCCACGAGCAATTCTCCAGTTTTCGTTTTCACCTTCACAACACATATCTTGTCGTCTTTTTCAGGATAAATATTTATGACACGACCAATTAGCCAATCAGATCTCTTTAAATTGTCCTGCCGTACAAGAACGAAGTTATTGATTTCGATTGATTTCACAAATTTTCTTTTCGAAAAGTTCAAGATATTCAACACAGAATCTTCCCCGGAACTGTTCTCTAAATTACTGGTGATATCTTCATCTCTTAGTTAGGTTAATTTTGTCGATATCAGGAACGCCAACAGTCTTAATATTCTGGATAAGCAATGAAGGAATTAAAGGTTCAAGATCACAAAGATGCTCAGACAATTTTGTCAGAGGTCGATAACTTATGACCCCTCTACATCGTAAAGAATGGTAGACATTTCTTCAAGGGTTAAACGAGATTTTCCAAGAAGTCTTCTTGGCATTCTTTTCACGGTTTGGATTGATTTTTCCCACCAGCCTTTCCACCATCTGGTTGTTAGTGGGTTGAATTTCTATTATATTCTCGTTTCAGATGAAAAAATCTGTGATCTGGTTCCAGTCGATAACTTTCAAAAGAGGATTTACAACAACCTTTGGAACCATTATCGCTGTAATTGACAGAGGGACGGCCTCTTCGAACAATTAAATTTCGAAGACTCTAGAAAAAATCATTAGTAGATAAACGCTCCATAAGTTCTGAATGCACTGCGCGATACACGGCACATGTAAAAATCAATTCCAAGCTTTCTTGCGTCAAGAGGGTTCAAGAGGGAGTGCAACATCAATACTTGTCACTTCCAAGGCAGATGCATCTCGAATTCTCTATTCTATTGTAAAGTCTCTAACACTCTGGCTGAGTATTTCTTGCATAGTATACATTTGGATAAAACTCTTTAACTAGCTTTCTTTCCTCTTACTAACCAAACTTTGCCGTAAGAGTGTAGATACAACAGCAAGTGATAATCGAATATTAGCCGATGCAGCAGTTCATTACTCGATGGTCAGACAATGGGACTTCATTATCATCTATTCTAATAAATTTGGTTTTTAGTTTATAGAGTAGAACATGTAATGCTCACAAATAAATTTTATGGAACTAAAATCCGAAGAGAGATTTGATAAAATAAAATTTCCAACTGTACTAACATTTTTTATAGGAATGTTATTATTCTTGCTTTCAAAATTTTCATTTTCCTCTGTTACTCAATCCCAGTCCTTAATAACACATATTCCTTGCAAATGGCGCATATGTTCTTGATATTGGAAGCAGATTTTAAAAGAATTAGTCTGTGAATAGTTTTATTTTCATCTACAAATCAGCACATATTCAGAGAATTTTAAATACATTAGATTCTATGCAGTATAAGAGATTGGATTTCATTAAATTTATACGCTGTAAAGAAAAACGTCTTAAAAGTAGTCGATTTTATGTAAGTTTTCACTGCAAGAAAATATGCATAGTTGTTGGGGACCTTAATGTCACATACACATAAACACATAATCTCATTTCAAAGCAAAATCAAACTGAAGCATCCTGCGTATGTTTATCTGAGAATAAAATATCTCCTTTGTTTTCCCAATGTGCTCAATATGGGTCTACATTCAACTGAAAAGTCCACTTGATAAAATATATGACATCCATTATTCCAATGTATACTCCATGCCCTCTAAAATAGATTGTCTTCCGAGTGAACTACGACAATTATTCTTCGTTTCTTATAAAGTTCTTCACCAATTGTCAAAAGTGACAAGACTTAATTTTTCTCCATATCTGTGAATTGATGAATTGGAAGCTGATGAACTGGAATTTATAGGCTTATTGTTTGAAAAGTTTCTTATTAAATGAAACGAAAGCTTCGTATTTACTCCTCTTCAAGATAACTGAGAAGAAACAAACAAAAAACATCTTATTTATGAAATTTTTATAAATCATTTCGTTTCTGTTTTTGCACATGTGTTAACTAAATAATGCTTTTATTCAACATGCTGAGAATAAGTCAAGTAACATACATTTTTTTTATAAATTTAAAAAGAGGAATTCATGAAAATGTGACTCTTTCAAAGGAGAACTTTATTTAGCAAACGAATGGTTACTTACATAAACTAATCTAATCCTAAAATACATTAAATAATGCTAAATTATTGAGTAAGAAATCAAGACATACATAATAAGTAACAGCTATTTATAAAAGGTTGTAGGAGTTTTAGAAATTTATTATACTTCCACATTCTATGGAATCATTGCTGTTTAGTTCATTAGTATTAGAATTGGGGTCTATTGGAAGGGGGAGAGGAATCGCAGGTGGCCGTCAAAGATTCGTCCTGTAATGACTATTGTTCAATGACAGAGCAAACGATGGGATCGAAGTCCCTTTTCAGACGCACTCCTGAAGTTACAGTTGTGACACTTGTACTGCAGAAAAGAACATTATATGGAGCATAAAAAAAAAAAGAAAGAAAGAAAGAAAAAAGAAAAAGAAAGAAGGAAAAGAAAAGCAATTAGAAATACAAACATATTTAAACGAATAATAAAAATAAAATCTCTACTAAAGGGAAGCACGGCTATTTGACTAATTATAAGCCTTCATTTCTGTTAAAATTTGAGCGTTACACGAGTTGGCAATAAAATTGAGGTTATTATTAGCTCTTAGTAGTAATTATGAATTTCAAAATTTTACGACGTTTTATTATTTTAATTTCTCAAGCCTTTGTTAACGATATTGAGACAGTAGAATTCTTCAAAATTTACATTTTTTTTGCTGTCACAAAGAAAAGGAATTAGCATATTTTGTCTATTTATTACTTACGAGAACTTGATAAAAAGATTATTCGAAAGCTTAGTATTAAAGTAGTAAACAAATGTGTCCCACACCACAGAGAAAAATACCTGTATTTGAGCATGAAATATCAACCATTATGTGATCATTATCTCTTTTCTATGAGGTAACAGGTCAATTGAAAAGTCCCCGGCCAGACACATAGATGGCGCTACTATAATTAAATCCATATGTTTTTAGTTAGCTCTAACCCTCAAAAGATGCGTGTATTAATTTGACTGCTGTCAGATCATTAGTTTGTGAATTATAGCATTTTTGACAAGCAACTTTTGTGAAAAACTTTTGTGAAGCAACTTTTGTTATTGTGAAAAAAAACGGATAAAAAGGAATTTCGCGTGTTGATAAAATATTGCTTTTTGAAGGGAAAAAATACAGTTGAAGCAAAAACTTGGCTTGATGCCGTGTTTCCGGACACTGTCCCAGGAAAATCAACCATCAAGGATTGGTATGCTAAGTTTAGACGTGGTGAAATGAGCACCGAAGACGGTGGACGCCCAAAAGAGGTTGTTACCGACGAAAACATTAAAAAAAATCTACAAAATGATTTTGAATGACCGTGAATTGAAATTGAATGAAATAGCAGACACTCTAAAGATATCAACTGAACGTGTACATCATATCATTCACGAATATTTGGGTATGAGAAAGCTCTGTGCAAAGTGGGTGCCACGCGAGCTCACTTTTGAACAAAAACAACGACGAGTTGATGATTCGGAGCAGTGTTTGAAGGTGATCAAGCGTAATAAACCCGAGTTTTTGCGTCGATATGTGACAATGAATGAAACATGGCTCCATCATTTTACTCCGAGGTCCAATCGACAGTCATCCGAGTGGACTGCACACGTTGAACCCGCTCCAAAGCGTGGGAAAACGCAACAGTCGGCTGGCAAGGTTATGGCGTCTGTATTTTGGGATGCGCATGGAATCATTTTCATTGACTACCTTGAAAAAGGAAGGACCATCAACAGCGACTATTACATAGCGTTATTGGAACGTTTAAAGGATGAAATCGCCGAAAAACGGCCGCATTTGAAGAAAAAGAAAGTGCTGCTTCACCAAGACAATGCACCGCGTCACAAGTCAGGGAAAACGATGGCAAAAATCCATGAATTGGAATTCGAATTGTTTCCTCATCCACCGTATTCTCCAGATCTGGCCCCCAGCGACTATTTCCTGTTCTCAGATCTCAAAAGAATGCTCGCTGGGAAGAAATTTTTGTCGAATGAAGAGGTGATCGCTAAAACTGAGGCCTATTTTGAAGCAAAGGACAAATCGTACTACAAAAGTGGTATCGAAAAGTTGGAGGGTCGCTATCATCAGTATATCACCCTTGAGGGGAATTATGTTGAATAAAAAAAATCTAATTTTGCCAAAAAAATGTGTTTTACTATGGTAGGCCGGGGACTTTTCAATTGACCTATTATGTGAGTTCTTGTTAAATGTTGAAACTATAATTACAATTGTTTATTTCATTAAATTGTAAGTTGTGGTAAATGTTTCTATAGTTTTACTTTGAACAATTAGTCCATTGTTTTTGTATGATCACGAGTATTTCTCATCACTATACGATTCATGTGCCTTTTAAATTAATTGTAATTAATCCAATCACATAAATAATCAGTTATTCTTTGAGAAAACGCCAGTTCAAGATAAAGCTTCGTAATATATTTAAATAATATTTGCTTTGTACATTTAATTCTATAATATTTGAAGCTTTAAGCTAAAAATAACATTTTCATGGCAAATAGAATTATAAATGACCTTCGAAACGTCCTTCTGTACATGCTTTATTAATGCCTTTCAGGTGATTCAGTTTTAGTAAAGAACAGAATAATAGAAATAAGTGTTCCATATTTTAAATAACATTCCTTGAATGTGTATCTTTCATCAAGTTAAATGTAAATAAAGTACACCCAAAGATTAAAAATTATTATAAATTTATTTCAGAATATCACTTTCTTCGCAGAGAAGACGTTTATATAGTACCACTTCTACAAGATATAATAATATAAGATCTAATTTATATAAGATAATATACTTTTTAATTCGTATAAGGTCTAATTTGTATGTGTAGAAATCATATTTTTACTCCTAATTAGATAGATCTTATATAACGTAATTTATTTACAAAGTGGTCGACAACGTAAGGTACTAATAACCATTTGAGCTAAATGGTGGCGAGTGAAAGGTTTATAAGGTGAAGAATATCACGATTGAAAATTTTAAATTAAAAAGCCTTTTAATCAAGAATAACAAATAATAATTAGCATATTTTAAAATAAAACCATATTATAATCAGAAATATCTTTAAAAATAGAAATTAAATTAACTTAAACATAAAAATATGTTATTAATTGCGAGAATGGGAGGGGGGAAAGTACTGAACTTAGCATTTGTGAAAACGGGGCTTATACAATTCTGGCGCGGTTTCCATGTTTAGTTTTGATTTCTTCGGAGTAGAGCTATCATTGTCATTTTTCGTCTAATTGTCACCATTGAGGAGAACTGGATTCAATTCACCATTATACATTGGAAGCAACCACAATCAAAACAATGTATATCATTTAATGAATCTTTTACAAAAAAGTTAAGATTGCCTCATCACCCAAAAAGATATAAGGATGACCTTTTGGGCTGAGTCATATTTATGAATTTCTTAGAAAAGAAAAACAATCAAAAGATAGCATTATAACATCAAATGATTGCAGTTTAATTACCACATGTAACTTAGCCCTTCGATAACCCCCGTCAGAGACGTTTGTTTCGAAACCTATAGAGAATTCCCCGTCAAAGACATTTGTATTGAACTTTCGTTTTTATTTCCCTACTTCCCATTCAAAGCCGTAATAAAAGTTTATTTCTCCAAAGAGGATAATAGATGAGCCACACCTGGGATCAGTCACTTTGGTGGAATCATGAACACATGTCTCTGCTAAACAGATGTGGCAGGGATGATCCACCTGTGTAAGGAATTGTGAACTATGACATGAGGATTTAGGACCTATCCGTTTGACGTCCGACATGTGGCATCTGAGTGCCCATGCCTTTAATTGGATATTGTCCGATAAGAACGAATGGTGTTGGGGGACAGGGACGGAGGTTGTCTATGAAATTCATTAGACGACCAATCGGAAATGAAAATGAATCGAAGGGGGAGTGAGTAAACCTTAGCCTGGGATTTAAAAGGAACAGAGAAAAAAAAAGGCGAAGAGAGAATCCGGTGGAGAGCGGAAGAAGGCGATACCGCAAGGAGTCAGCGCGATAGAGGAGGAGATTGAGGTTATTCCTCTGCTCGTGCGATTTTAATGAATTCAATCCCTTAGTGACTAAATGCATAGGGATATTTTCTATTCGTGATAGTTTGCTAGGGATATTTTGTTCCTGATATTTTGTTTGAGATATTTGGTTCGTGATATCGTGCAAAGAGTAATAAGGTGAAAATACTTTGTAACTTGAGTTTTTATCATACAATTGTAAATAAAAGGAGTAATTTTACTTAAGCTGTGTGATTCCTTCGCGCTACCGAGGCATTCCACAAATTCTGGAATCACAATGTTACACTCATTCCTCTTTCCCATACCTAATACCCTACTTTCAATTCATCACACGGAATCATTTTGAAATCTTGAATTGCTTCTGTATACTCCAAGATAAGAATGTATTTGCTTCCCTTTCGTCTCTTATCGGTTAATACTATGAATGTACATACGAAAAAGACAAATTTTTACATACAATACAATGCACAAGTTATATTTTGGGATGCCGTAACATGTATGCAAATATCTCCAAATTCCTTCTCGCACACATATAACTTCAGCTTTCTAACTTTTAATACAGATGGTCATATTTTTAAGCCACTGGAATGACTTTCTTGATGGTAACTGTATATCAGGGATTGCCAAACCTTAACAAATATCAATCCTGTTTTAAAAGTATAATTTTCTTTATAGATCCCCACAAGTTTTTCTATAATATATAGAATACAATATATTTATACCAGTAATAATTACACACAATAAAAGAAAACTAAACAATAACAATTTAACTCAGTATATGAACAGAAAATTAGAAAAAAGATAGCTTATTTTATTTGCTTACATAATATATTCATTTTCAATTTTATAAATATAAACAAGATTTCTGAACCACAGTTATTTAACAGTGTTAACTATATTAACCTGCAATTCAGCACTGGTTCGATACCAATTAACATGGTACTTGTGCTTGTTAACGTTGACAATCTACGGGTGTCTAGAGAGTGAATAGCTCTTCTAGTTGTGCATATTGTATTGATAAAACTTTCTTTTAATATTTGGCCTGAAATTGCTAATTATCGAATATTCACTTTATAACTAATGTAACAAATATAAATATATCTTATTCAATAAGTTTTTCACTGAAAATTGTTAGCATAACTAAATCCTTCGACAAGCAAGTAAGAATTAAGAAAAGACGAAGAAAAGTAAACTTTTTCATGGCGTAAGCTAATTTAGTGAATTTTTTGCAAATATCTTTGCAATTCCGATATTGAGAACAGCCACTGGTTGAAAATTAATATGATCGAAATTCTCCTTCAATTCAATCAATTCTTTCTGAAAAAAATTCAATGTTTGTTAAATCGCTTTCAATGGATTCATAATCCAAATCGAACTATTTAAATTTCCAATTCTTTGTAATGGTATTCATATATTCTTTAATTATTTCAATTGAACGTCGTAGATTTGAACATCATCAACATTAATCTTGTCTTTTTCAGCAACAGAAAGATGCATCACATATTGCAAGAATCGAAAATTATTTCGATTTGAAATGGAATAAACAAATCAATTTTGGAGCGAAACACAAATCTAACTGTTTGAAAATGAATGATATTCGTGATTTCTTTTTGTAAAATATTTCGTATAATATTAAATAAATAAAATATTTCTGCTAAAATAAGTATATGCTTTTTTAATTCAGTTATGCATGTAGCTATAGGATTACAAATTCTTAAAAGGACATTAGAAAATTATGGATTTGCATGAAACGTTACAGACAATGGCCTTTCGATAACCAATGAAATTCCATATGAATCAGTAAGTTAATATAATCTTTTGCATAACTATGTAAAAAAGCGATTAATTCGAATGAAACCTACTATGATCACGATGCACAGATTAAGTTTTCAGATAATTCTACTTCTGATGAGCTCAATCCCAGAAGAAACGTGGTCATGGGTCCAAGAAAGTCTATATTTTGTCGAGTGCACACATAATGCATGATTCCTAAACAGTGGTAAATTGTATTCAAAAAGAAAGTAATGCCAGGAGGCTCACAAACACTGATGGCACCGATGTACGACGCTCGTCTCCAGATCGAGAATTTCAGTGTACAAAAATCAGTGAGGGCAGAGTAGAAATTTTATGTAAAAACTTTGTTAAATTGTTATCTGTATTCTTTAAAATTTCTAAAAAATTCCTGAATAATTTGTATTTTTAAAACTGTGTTCTGGAAAAAATATTCAGTTGTTAAGTCACATGTATTCTCAAGTCGAGGGAGCTCCCATTGTTGAGGAGCTGCTCTCATTTTTTAATAAACCACTTCAATTGGATATCTATTGTTTTCAATTCTATGACCTTATGCTAACCACGATTTTATCCTTACTAGCCTCGGGGACTTTATAATAATTTTAATTGTATACAGTTACAGTTTCTTCCCAATCCAAATGAAATGGGATTAGGTAAATTAGATGGTGATGGAAATAAAGCGACGTTAATTAAAGGTGATGATATATAAATGGTATTTCAATTAAGGGAGATACAGAGGATAACGAATTGCTGACAGAGATTTATTGGGATTGAAGCAACGTTATTAGTTTTGTAGATTGAGGAGAATTCTAGTTGAAGTATTAAGTTTCGAAGTTACTGAAGTGAGAATTGTTGAATACTGAACGATTGATTCGGTAAGTTGATATATAATTTTTAAATTATAATCTAGAATTGTTGAGTGAAGTTGGGATTCTAGAGATAGTAATTTTACTTATTTATCAATGATTATGAATGAAGTATTTTAGTTTGTACTCGGATGTCTTGAATTGGACTTCAGTGTTTTTTAAGTAATATATTCTATTAAGATAGGGCCCTAGAGCAAATTAATGAAGAGCTGGCTTTACAATTCAACCTGATAAGACAAGTACTTAACAATATTTGTAGTAATATTCTTCTTTTACTTCTAACTGCTTTCTTCAAAGTATTATTGAAACAACGCTTTCCACACACATATGATCTTCATAACTAGTATATAAGAACTAGGGTAAAATATACAGCAACGTCAGATTTGTATTCTCCATACCCTTTAACAAACGTTAAAGAATACAAAACATGAGAATTCGACCGTATAAATACTCATTTTGTGGAAAATGTTTAGAGATATTGGGAGAATTTGGAAAGTGATAGCCATATGTATATTCTCTGTCAAACGGCTTTTCCACCACGACCTTTAAATCTTTCGTCCAAGGGACCACAAAAGGGTGATTTTGAATATAAGAAAGTTGAGACAACACGAATATTTTGCTTAAGTATTAGGAAGCTGTATCATACGTACTCAAAAATTAATTTTATGTGAACACTGGCTTAGACGATTTTCAATTCTATGGATTACAGGTGTTCAAATTACTTTTTGCACTTTGCATACAGGTTCAGAAAGTTGTAAAAAAATAAGATGATTATGTAGTAGATGTGCAATATTGCGTGCACAAATTCTTTAATCTGAGATAACCATGTCACGATTGGAAAAGATAAATTCTAGAATAGATTATTATCGATACATTAATTTTTCCCTCGGTGATGTATAAAAGAGCAGTTTTCCACTTCTATGGACAGTTTGGGGTATTACTTGCTGACAACAACATGCTGTCTTTCAATTTTTCCCAATTGTTTTGTGTTGTCTTCGTGGTAGCAATGATAGTTCTTCTAAGTAAGAAATCTTTTTTCAAATTTTGTGTCAGGCTGTTTGTTTGGGAATTTAAAACATTTTTATAATTTTGATCACCGTTTTTGGGTGAACAACCCAGCCTAAAATTTTCTTTTGGTTTCTTATACACGCGCTAAAAGTAATATGATTTCTTTTTTCTTATGTTTGTTATCAACGGTTTACGATAGTTAATCTTAAAATGGCATTTCTCTTGATTGCGTTTTTTCCCTCTGAATCGAATCTAGTGATGCATAATCACCAGAATTAATAATACTGATAATTAATCCAATATACTGCCATAATATTTGAAAGATAATTAATCGACATTGATGCCACAGCAATAGCGAGATGGAATTTTAAGAACTTAAGTTTTTTTAGCCTACCTTTAAAATATAGTCTGTTAGATAAGCAATCCAATCCTTTTAATAAAATAAGAGAGATTTTTATAATCTAAAGTATATTTGATATTTTGCTTCATTAATAAATTTTAGTCTTTTTATATCTCCTTTACACAAATTCACCCCTTTGAACGAAAGATTCTGAAATTTTTTGAGGATTTGCTGATGTTTGGAAAAAGTCGTAATCATTTTCCTGCCAAAAATATTTTAAATTAATTTTTGGTTGTATTTTCAACCACTTTCTCTACCTTTTCACCATTTTTTCTGACTTTTGCAGAAGTAATATAATTTTTCCTCAAATCAAATATATATTGATAAAAGAAATTATATGCACATGCCTGAGTGAGTGTATGTGTTTGTGTGGGCAGTATAGCGAAAAGATAGAATGGCACAGAAGTGCAAATTTTAATATGTTATAACTATGATTTATTTTAATGCGCATCTAGAAGACAATTTTTTTTTTAAAAAAAATTCAGTGTTTAAGCCACCAGTTACCGATATTTTGTCTGCACTGCGCATGAGTCAGGCGCATATTTTATCACATGACATCAATGTTTATATTACATCACATGACATCAATGTTTATATTACATCAATGATTATGTTTATTCCACTGCGCTGAACCCTGTATGTGATTTGATGTCACAGTACATTCAAAGTATTAAACTTTATACTTTACAAGCTGTGCCCCAATTAGGCAGCGCTGAAATTTGTATCTCTTTCTTCTAAATGGAAAGGCATTTAATATTGTTCACCAAGAAATTCCTCAGAATATGTAGTTATCAATATTTTTTGCATAGTTTGATGTCATGTTTACTTATTACTTGCAAAGCCATATAACATTCATTTATTAGTGGTTATTTTGTGTTTAATTACTATTTTATGACCATTTTTTGATCATGCATGGCTTTTCTAAAAAGCTTTACTTGCTCAGACCGAAAAAAATGAAACTGTATATAAAATAATTTCTCGGTTGTTCATCACCGTGTAACATGCTGTCAATAAAACTCTTTCATACTTGCTAAGTGGATTGTTGACTTTTTAAATTCATCACAGTGAAGAATGGGTAATTCAGCAAGTTATATATAATTCAATAGCTAATGAAGAGCATAATTAAATTTGTTTATTGGGTCTCAAACATGTTAAGTTCGCATAAATCTATCTGTATGATCTATTTGTATCTTCGTAAAGTGTATACTTCATGCAAATGAAGTTTAATATTTCAATCTAATTTTATTCGCATAATCATATAATGAATCATTTCCAGATGTCGTTGATGTTTCTGAAGCAGGAGCTGGTGCCTGTAAGTAAATTCATATTTGCAATATATTTTTAAACTCAAAAATACCTGATAGTTATCATTCAGCAATTATCCTGATTTTTATACAAATAAAAGACAGTAAAAGAGAAATAGAAAATTGTATTTTAATCTCGAAATTTAAATAATTCTAAATGTATTATCAGTTTGCTAAATGTAGGATAGCGTAATTTTTGATTAATGTTTAAAGGTATTTACTGTGATTAAATCAAAACTTGTCTTGCCTTTTTGATTTTTGAGCTTCATTCAATACAATTTTATCACTGTATCTAGTGATTATCTGTATTTTTGCGCATAAAAGAGTTTCTTAAAAGATGTATTCAAGAACTGTTTTTTGGAATTTAAATATAATTCGTAAGTTATATGAAAAATTCATAAGATTATTTCCAAGAGCTAATATAACAATTATAAATAAATTATGCAGTTTTAAGAAAGTTCTCAAGAAGAAATATTTATTACCACCTTTATACAATTCACCCCCCCCCCGAAGGGTTGGGGAATCACCGGTTGGGAAACACTGGCTTAGAATACATATCACATAAACTGCTTGCCAACGAATGACTAAATTTACTGTAATTAAGGGTTCCTGTTTTAAACCGTTTTCCTGACTCTTCAAAATTTCCTCTAACTCTCACTAATTCTACATATAACTACATAACTACATAATCATACATATTATCCATTCTTCGCTGATCATGTATGTAATTTAATCAATATATTATTTCAAATTCACGCTTTCAACCTGAACTACATGAATCACGTTTAATTTAGTGCACTATGTCAAGTCTCCTACAACGTTCTCCCAACAGTTGACCTAACATTACAGGACAGAATTTGTTGAATCTTATATTCCGTACTTCATTGCCAACGTTGGCATCTACTGCACGTGGATTACTTGCAAGAACTCCTTCTTTATTACAGTATTCTCAATTGGGAAATGCATCGGTACTTGCCATTTCAATCGACTTCTCAATGTCGATTCCAGTGTCCTAATTTGCAAGATCATCTTTCAGATGAATTCCATCTTAATTTTGGATAATGCTTTGGCAACATACGCATTTGACACTATTATACGAACGGCTTTAATTGGAGGGCTTTAAACAGCGTAATATTAGACGAATGGCACGCGGAATGTTATTGGGTTTTAAGATTGATTTCAGATGCAAAGAATTATGGGTAGATTTCAACTGAAAAAGGCGCATTAGAGAAGCTTTGGAGCACTAATTCATGCTTTTCTTTTAACGCATTTAATGAATCAGTATTTTAACGGGGAAATTCCAGTCTTGTGTATATCAGGTATATAAGTATATTTTAATCAATTTTATATAGAAAAATATCGTTGTCTCACAGTGAATAAACATTAAATAAGGAGTAGATAAGGTGTAGATTAAATAAGATGGTTTCATTCACTTACGCTATGTACAGCAATCGTTGTTAGGTCGTTGTTAGAGTGAGGTAAATGAAAATAGGTAAATTATCAGAGCCTTTGATCTGCGATCATATTCAACCAACGCCTTAATTTTTAAACATTTTTGCTTACGACGAATCAAATACATATGAAACCTATGTAAATGTAGTACTTCGATTTTTGGTACAGAAGTGCGTAAAGTGTTATATCATCATGGTTATACCTTAAATTTGTTCAAAATGACAAGATTCATTACCCTTAACCCATTGTATAGTCTTAATGCAAAACCGAGGTAATAAAATCAAATTAAGCTTTGCATAATTTTGTTCAAACGCCTTCATTTCGCCCTTTCCTCTTCTTCGTAATTTATAACTAGTATCAAATAAACATACCAATGTTGCATGATATAAATAATACTATATCTTTTTTAATTGTATACCGTTTTTTTTCCTTGTTTCAGGCCTTGTTCCGGAAGACAGTAAGTGCATTTCAGTACATTAAGTTCAGTCTAGAGTTATCCACTAGGTATAACTAGAATTTTGAGCCATTAATATATTTTTCTCATCAAAAACTGAATTTTCTGGGAATTGTTATTAATTAAAAGTGTCTAATTAAGCTCTTTAAAGGTTAGGAAGATTGGCGATTTATACATTGTAACACCAAATGCAAATGAATATATATTCTGAACAATTCTCCATTGGTAATTATTTTAAATATTTTTGTATGGGTTGCACTCTTATGAAAATATTCAAATAAAATTGCTGATATATTTTTCATTTATTTTTTCAACGAATAATTTCAATAAATTATATAAATAATTTATTTATAGAAAATTTATTTCTGAAAAACAAATGATTGACAATTTTTATCGAATAGTATTTATTTTACAGTAACATTTTGTTAATTTAGAAACTGCTATTGAGAATTTGTGATAATTATTAAATAAATTACTCGTTTATACAATTTCTACATAATTAAGAAAATTTTATTTAATATAAAACAGCTGCTTCCGTAGACCAAGTGGGCAGTCTGATCAATGAATGAAATAACTTAAACACGTAAGTATATTTTCAAATATTTTATGATTTTTGAAAAATAATAATAAAAAAAAAACACCATTTTTAGCTACTGGTAACTGATATTAATTTCTGATATTTTATTTTATCGTGTTGGAATTTCCTATCAAACCATGAATCTTTACTTTATAATCGGGATCTAGATTAAGCCTGTTTCAAATTATGAGATAATATCAATGATTTAATTATCGTTAAGAATGTGGCAGAAATAGGTAATACAGATACCAAATTAGAAGAGAAAAATTATCAATCTCGTATTATTTCCTTTAATCGAAAATAGTTTTAACATCAATTTAATTTTAAGCACTAATTGTCATAATATAATACTGAGACAAATATGTTTATAGAGTAAAAGTAATAATTTTTTTTATTCAGTGATCTGTTTCGAAATGTGTAGAAGTAAGAATTGATTTCATGGTATAATGAAACGTATCGTCAAATGAATCGTCAAGTTGAGTAGCAGGATAAGCGAATAAATTGATAGAATTAATCTAATTTGCTTAAAAAGTTTTCAAATTGCCTTCTTCCCCATCAAATAATTGTAAATAGCGCGAAAATGGCTTGCTTAAAAATAACATTATGTATTAAGAAGATTTTATGAATTTGTCATAATAGTTTTACATTGAATAATTAGTTTCACATAAATATTAGAGCAGAGGGAAATATACGTGTTTATTTTATTGTAATAATAATGAAAATAAACGAAATTTTTAATTAATTGAGTGCAAATATATTACATATTTTAAATACTTAAGAAAATCTCAAAAATTCTTTGCAGCTTCAAAATTGAATAAATGTTTTTATCGTAAATAGATAAACTAAACATGAAAAAGGTATTAAATTATTTAAGAAAATAGCTAAAACATATCTATTTATTAATTCTGAAAGTTATCACTGGAACATTTGGACATGTTAACTGAATTTCTATAATATGTCTGTTAAACTCTTTAGTTGATAAATAATGTTTAATACATAAATAATGTTTTGCTCATGGGTCCACAAAATATTTCATGGCCGTACATTACCCACTTCCATTCGAGTAAGAAATTACAGGGCGAAAGTTTCTCGTTCATGCAGGTCAGCAGTAATTAACTCCTGAACATACGTAGTTTTAAATGGATAGCATTGCAGAATGTTTCGTATTGTGTGACGAACAGTGCTGACAGGTTGTCTAAAATTTAGGCAATTCCCCGTGCACTGCACGTTCCCAAATGGCTGCTTGATTCTTTCTCCAATGCCATAGCCACATTCTTCATTGACGTCGAAGCAATTGATTTCCTCCCTCTGCCACATTTCAAGTCAAATGAGCCCGTCTCTTCGAATTTATCAAACCTTTTCTTCAGACTGAATTCAGTAATCTGACCAGAGCTGCTTTTTAATCCTTTTAATCCCCAGAATTTTTTTAATGCAATTGCTGCGCAATCATTCTTTTTTGTGATAAAGCTTGTCTGGCAGAGCCCAAACCTTAAGTGATATAGTCAAGACTACGCTATTAGACGCAGAATGACAGGAAATGCACATCTCCGCCTTTTTTTTTTTTTATCACATTTGTAACGTACGGTGCACATGTCATGTCTT
>BMAW01066589.1:0-15397 GCA_019974015.1 Nephila pilipes
CTCTCACTAATATCCACACCACGTCAACGGGAGGACTTTGGGCCACGACAGATTTAACGTGCATCAGTCCCGGCTACACGGCGGGTCTTTTGCGGCCAAGGATCGAAACAGCGACTGATCGGAAACCGCCGGCCCCGAATCCAATACCATGACCACTAGGCTACCGCAGCCACTAAATTGCGCAGGGAGTGCATGCGTCTGACAAATTTAAATCTGATTTTTGTTAGATTCTGCGACGAAATTTAAAACAAATCTTGCTTTTTTTGTGCTTGAAAATGACTGGAATCTGTCATCTAGGAATGAGTGTATAGTGTAATAGTGTTAGATAATTGTTTATTCTCGATATCGTAAGTAAAAGTATTTTCATGTCTTGATGACCTATTTCACTACAAGGCTGAAAAAGACGAGGAAGTGGCGCATCATTTGAGACCCCAAACATTGCTTCATTATATTTAATTTATAAGAAATCGCAAAAGGTATACAAAAGTTTAGTACACTACATCGCTGGAAATGTCGAGGAAATATTCTAAACAGCTGAAGAACGGAATCATTACTGTTTTACTATTGCGTTGAAAGAAGTCGCAATATACACATAATTACGAAAGGTAAAATCAAATCTTTGTTATAATTGTGTTGAGCTTCATTCCGTGCCATGTAAGAGGGCGGTTTTAAAAGAACCGAAATAGGACCATACATTGCATTGATAAGACAAGTTACCATTATGTGCTGCCATCTGTTATATGACATAATTTAACTGTTTCACTGATAGTTTTGAATAGGTAGTCAAATCAGCCAAATTTGATTGGTCTAACATCGCATTGAGTTATCATTGTTTTATGCCTACTTCACCATTATAAATCGATATTCAAGCGATTATCAAAACGTTGGATTTTTGCGAGATGAGTGAGTGTAAAATGTTATTTGCCAAGAGTCAGATGCGACTGTGTTGCACCAGACAAGATTTGACTGTGGTCTAGAAGTGAAAAAATTGAAAAAGACAAATTGGTTGACAAGGAGGGTCGAAAATAGAGAAGGATCGTTAGTGTAACCCGTGTTTACCAAAGACAGTAACGCTCATGGGAAAGAAAAAAAATCACTTCAGGGCCTCTAGTTCATGATGCATATACTTCCCTAAAGAAGGAAAATCCCTGAGGTCCCCTGATATAATCCTCAAGGGCAGGGTACCCATTTTAGTCACCTCTTACGACATTCTTGAACTACAGTGAGATTCTTTTGTCGTTTCCTGGTCACCACACTGGTTTGAATTGATGTGAATAAGCTCCAAAGAAGGCAAAGATGATTTTTGGGATACGATTCATTTAGGGAAAGAAATATTCAATGTACACTATTTCTGTGAGTCACCCTGTTTCTTATTCTTAATTTGGGGTTTTACTTTATTATTTTGTATGCTATTAGGAGGGAGAAATAGCGCGAGTTCTTATTCACAAAACCAATTAAAGGAAAAATCAAACTATAATCACTAATTTACTTTTAAATTTAAAGATAACTTCACAAATTCTAAGCATTTTGCTGTAATTTATTCTAAATATTATGCGAATGAGTGAAAGCGAGTTTAAATGACGGAAAGGTCAGTACTGGCTAGACTGCGCCAAACAAAATGTATGTGTGGCCCAGACATTGGGAAAAAGGAATGACTACAAGTTTAACAAGGAGATACACCAAAAGAGTTCGGTTTTATTAACGTCGCACTAAAAGCTACACGAGAGCTATTGGCGACTGGCATCGTAATTTTGAACCTCGGTCAAGTGACGAGGACTACACCCGATTTGGAACCCGACAGATTTAATGTGCATCAGCGCCGGCTACACGACTGGTTCGCCGAAAATAGGGGTACCTTGGAGCGCATCACCCGAGTTTACGGAAGACAGTAAGCCCGCGTGGGCATAAAATAAAAAACACAAATTTCAAAATACTGAGATATGAAATACATTGTCATTACAATACATTAGTATTTTGTTTTAGGTATATTTATATTGCTAGGAAAATTTATATTTTATCGTGTGCCTTTGTTTTAATATCGAATAAAATATTGCAAGATAAAAATTATTAAATTACTTGAAGCATTATTCCATTTATGTCAGAATAGTCCTCCATTAAAAAAAAAGAATAAACAATGTTTTTGTACTTTAGAATGTTTTAATTACGGAAAAAAATGCATTAGAAAAGTCTTTTATTCTTCATATTAATTACATCTGGAGACTGGGGCTAGGTAATACACTTAGCATGAAAAAAGCTTTTAATAATACGTTTATGAGAACTTGACAGGAACAAACAAAACATTAGCAGTTACCAAAATGAAATAAGTTAGATTTCCCTTTTTGTACTGTAAACCAGAACACAAATAAGCAACCTTCCTTAAACTTAGTCTGCAATTTTTCTAATTAGTAGAGATGAAAGAACGACAAACAACTTTTGTTAGTTGATATTGATAAACTTAACAACTTCGCACAAAAACTTACCTTCATATTTCTAGATTTAAAAAAAATTTGCTTTATTCTTGTTCAAGTGATTGATGCATTTAAAATTTTAGGGTATTTTATTTCATTGGCACAACATTCTTTAAAGGTTAGAAGACATCCCGAAACATATTCAAGTTTCTTTTTGAAGAATATTATTCCACTTTTATGATGGCCGATCTATAACTACCTGAATTTTAGATAAATATTCTTAAGGCTATCTTCGCCTCATGTCAAACCCAATTAAGACTTCAAAAGCACTTCCAGACAGGAAATTGTTGAAATATTCGAGAACGTTTCTGATGTATCGCGTCTATCCGTTTATGATGCAGTAATCTTAAATTTTAAGAACATTCCAAAAACGCGTCGCTTCTCACCAGTGCACTTCAAAACAAGTACACTTTAAAATTCATTTAGTTTTGCAGTACGAGAGAGGCAACACGGTACAAGTGTTACACCAGTAAAGAGATTCAAAGAAAAAGAATGCAAAATACACCGCTCTTTAGGAAATTTCGAAGTCAGAATATAAAGTTAATCCAGCATTTTTTTTACCAGACAAATTTCTATTTTTTTTAACATTTTGCTATGATGGCCTTAATGCAAATAACTAGAAGGCATAAAGCGTTTCCTTCAATAATATTTTTATACACTGCTGATGATCCAAAGAAATTCTTCAGCGAGCACAACTTCATTTCTTAAATTTATATATTAAAAGTCTTGTGTATAATATAGATATTCATCCCTATACGATGTTCTTATTTTTCTCCCCCACGGGTGTCTGATGTGATGTAAACTGAAGATTACGATCGACATGGAGATGAAGTTTATGTAATGTAGATTCATTAAATATCTGAAAAGTTACAGCAATAACATACTTTAGCTTCTCCCAAATATATATCATTACCAAAAATCTTTATTTTCACTTTCCACACACTTCAGAAAAGGAAAGTCCAACTCGGAATGTAACAAATGATTCTTTATTCACAATCTTTAGGATGACACAGATAGCGAAGCTTGGATAATAAAGCAGAAAATACAGAACTTGCACAGATCAGCAACAAACACTTACAAAATAGCACTAATAACACTCCGCTCACCAGCTTAAATGTTCTCAATGTAGACAACCCCAGTAATAATCTTTACTTCCAGGACATGCTCCAACAATATCCAGTAGATACACGCCACTTCTCCGCAAATCCACCAGGCACACCTGCCTCGAAGATCCGACAGCCTTCAGTCGAATCCGCGATCGATATCCGCAACAAAGACTCGAGACAGCTTCCGACAGTTCACCTAGATTCAGGCCGAACCTTCAGATTCAATCGGCCACGCTATCCCGATCGGTGTACAAAGCAGACTCCACAGACAAACTTCCACACAGAGACCGATTCATTCCTCTGCCTCTTAAACCTTCGGCCTATTTATACCTCTTCCGGCAAGGAAGAGGCATTATAAAAACAGAAAATTATATAATTAGAAATAAATATTTCCAATATTTGTCACTAACAGAATTTTTTAAAAGAACTAAATATAATATACCGCAATTATTTCACGACATTTTCGGAAGCAACTCGAGGGGAACTTATTACGGTCAATGCTATAATTAAAGAAGTACTGCAATTAACAATAACGAACATTGTCGATTTACCGAACCTTCAAGGAATTAACCCATTAGATAAAGGCATCATCGTATGGGTTTGATAGGTTAGGTATGAACGTAACACGACAGATATTGGCGACAGACCTCGTAAATTTGAACTTCGCTTCAGTCAAGAGACGAAGATTACACCCGATTTGCCACCTCATTTCCCGACTTCTACATCACGCAAACGAGAGGACAGAGTCTAGACATATTTAACATGCATCACCTCCGGGTACACGGCGTGTCTTTAGTTTCCAAAGACTGAACGAAAACCATCGGCTACGAATCCGAACCCATGACCACTAGGCTACCGCGGCCACCAGACACTAACCCTCCCTAGGAGAGAATAGGTCACTTCGGTACCTTGTGGTTATGATGCTCGTTCTTGCCTAAAAGGCAAACCCCATAGGTCTCCTAACCTGAAGGACTAGTATCCTATCTAACTTATCTAGACCCAGGTGTCCGGCTACAACTCGAAACACTAGGTATCCATTTTATTCTTCCCTTACGACATGCGTGAACTACAGGGAGTCTATTCTCTTATATCCGGTCCCAAGAGTGACGATTTAACGAAAACAGTGCCGACCGAGTCCGCAACCATGACTGTCAGGCCATCGGCAAACAAAATTCTGGAAACTATAAACTGAATTCTAAGCAAGACTCCATGAAGCATAGTTTACGCTTTGAACATCTTTATTTGCCCTTGCATTATTTGAATATATTTACGTTCCTGGGTTAGATTCGTATACCAGGAAGTTTTTGTACAACGTAGCTAGATTCCCACCCACCCCAAAATAGTGGAATACCTTACATTAAGCTGTATAAATGTCAGAGCAAGTGAGCGACTGTAGAGCTTCCTTTCGACTACGCGAAACATTTCTTCAAATCATCCATATTAATAAACTATGATACAAATACAAGGTAATAAAATTAAACACTAATTTCTGGCCGATGCATTTTATTCGGAATTCTAATTTTACACAATAGGGATTGATTTAGCTTGGCGAATCGAGCAAACTTACTAAAAGCATAAATTCCTTTCCTCTTTTAGTGTAGAAGCGATAAAAATATTCTATTATGATCATTCTGCCATTCCCTTATTTTTGTATTATCGGATACAACACACATGTATTCAAGATGGACTCTTTTCGCGAGAGTGATTGAAGACATTCCTCTTCTGCAACTCTGGTATTTTTATTACCCAACTTAATTGAATGGTAGCGCTTATGCCGCAAGTGAGGGAAGATAGAATTTTATGGCGTCAGAAGCCAAATCTGGCCATGTCGAGTTAAACATTCGTAACTAATCTAAACAGGGAAAAGGGAGAACTTGGTTAAAAGGCCGGTCAAAGATACAAAATATTAGCCAGGACATTTAGGGTCAGTTGTGCTTACCAAAAACAAACCTTTTGAAGAACTTTGACCTGACGATTACGATACTTACCCAAAGGATTGGCTCCTCATGTCTCCCAATTGGGATGGAGCTTGGGTTAAAGTTAACATGCCCTCCATTACAATCATTTACAGCAAGCGAGCCTCATCTGCTGGAGTTTAAAAATAGAGTTTAGGAGTTCGAAGGACTGAGGACGAAATTCTTCCAGCAAGAACCAAGTGAGTGTCCTCCAGACTACAATTTATTCAAACTATACGTTACCTCCTGAAATTGTATCATTACTGTACTTCCTGGCGTGAAACCAATTTGCAAAATATGGATGTTCTTTGTGGACTTAATTTATTATATAAATATATAACCGCAGACACTTCATATTAATGAATTTAAGAATATACTAGTCTAGTAACAAATGAGTCGCCTCACTGTTATAAGTAACTATAAACATTCATTCATTCGAGATTATAAATACATTCCAATTAATAACGTTAATTTTGAGGTCCGATAGATTGTAAAAACACTTCATATTCATAAAATAATGGATTACGCAGTTACAATATCCGATTCTCTGTTAACGAGTCTTCAATTTTCATGTGTCAAATACTCGAGACTCCAGATTAAGCTCTTTATATTTTGTTTAGTACAGATACCATAGAGTGTTAAAATTGCCATCCTTGTTCGTCTATGGAGTGTATTAAACCGGGAATGAGATTCTTTAGTTTCTGAACTAGTTTTTAGTATTAGATACAAGAACACCAGTTCATGAACTTAAATGCATTCCTTACTTTTCATATGTACGCTTACTTGCATTCGCTGTAAAATTACTAAGAGTCTACCCAATGCCCAAAATGATTTGTTAAGTTTATATTAACGTCGCACTAGAATCAACACGAGGACTATTGGTGACCTCGTAGTTTTGAGCATCGTTCATGTGACGAGGACGACACCCAAGTTGGCAACCCCTCTCCTAACTTCCCCATAACGCCTACGGATAGACATTGGACTCCGAAAGATTTAACGTGCATCAGCCCCGGTGAGTCCTTAGTGGCCAATATTGAACCCGCTGCTGAAAGAACCGCTGGCCGCGAATCCAAAGCCACGACCATTAGGCTAACGCGGCCACAATAAACAGCCCCGCCTATTTTATAAGTCAGCTTCACAGTTCCCTACACACATAAAGGTTAAATATATTGGTTGAAATCTAATTCTCAAAAAGAATTTATAAGGAATTTAAAATTAACGAACAATTTTCAGTTTTAATTTAGCAATTCTATATGCCAATATTAATCTAGATCTTTAATTTCATTACTGATAAAAATTCTGAAGCTAGTAAATTTAAAGCTTTAATATCTAACGTCATTTGCTTTATCAAAACATCTTTTATATCAAGGACAAGGGATTATAGCTTATCTTTGAAGCCATGTGTATCCCAAAACCATAACGATTATTTCAGTCAGATTAATATCCTCTTACTGTCAAGTCGAAATAAAACTGCGACACCTCCAGTTTTGCCTGAACAGGATCTTTCATGCTGTATCCAATTTAAGAAAGAATAATCGACATGCGTGTCGCATCCAGCTCCTCCGTGCCACATTTGTATGGAAATTTACAGCACAGGTTAATCTCTCCGCTGGTTTGTTGTAGAGCAGTTGTGTTGAAAGGATGAAGGCAAACCAGATCACAGATTTTAAGTCGTATGACCAAGATTCCATTCAACCAACAACGAAAACCATAGTCGAGAGTTCAACAATCCTTAATATAGATATCTGTACTACAAATATAATTTCAATAGAAAGTAATTTCATGTAACACTCTATATACATTTCTAACAACTAATATATACGAATTAGAAATCAGCGTTTACAGTGGGATCATATACTTTCCTAAATGCCAATGTTGCATTAATGGTATATATAAAACTATTGCATTTACATTTAGTTTTAAATAGACTATTAGAGTGAACGATTTTATTAACGTCTAACCAATGAGAAACAAGGACTGTTAGCAAAGGAACTCGTGCATTTGAAACTCTGTTTAGCGACGATGAGAGCCAAGCTGGTGCCTCCTCCAAACTTCCATCCTTCGCAAACAAGAAATCTTAAAGCCTTGACTATTTTTCCCCGTGCATCAGCCCCGTTACACGGAAGGACTTTACAAAGCAAAAATCCTTGAATCCACAACTTAAAGGAAAAAAAAACCGGCGGCGAGTCTACCATGACCACCCCACGAGGATGAGCGGGTAAATGCAGGCGCTTATGGCGCAAGAGTCTAATCTTGTACGTGTGGTTCCCAAATGCAAGAAATTGAAATTCTGGTTGGTTGATAAGTTAAAATTAAAACAATAAATGCACTAACATTTATATATGCTGTAATAGCACATTTGCAAGATATGGCTACACTGCACCTATCAGTTATGATAAAGGCGATTGAAAAGTCTTCGACCAAACAGGGTGAAAATATAAATCGTTATAGTACGCCGGAGAGCGTCACCTTTATTCATTGCTATAGGAGTGGCACCGTTTGCCGGTTCAGTGCAGTTTACATTGCAAAATTAGACTTCCCTTTACTGATGTCTTCAAGCAGCATAGCAAAGTTTACAAGCAACAGACTGGTATTCGATACGTCTATCAACAAGCAAGCGAGTGGCAGAACTTATAACGAGAGATCGAAAATTTGCTATGCTGCTGTGTATATCAAAAGAAATATTCCAACTTTACAAGTAATTAGATTCCGAAACATATGCTAGAATTTCTTGTTTCCGATACTTGAAGAATAATTTTCCGTTCCTGGATGAGTGTGGATCTAGTCATGGATATTTGTATAACACGACCATGATCCCACCCATCCAACAACGCAAAGTATATTAGTACTTACTTGGATCCCTACTCTACCGTGAACCTGGTGCGTATTGGATGCTCATGCACGTGTTCCACTTGCCAACAGAATTAGTGTTGCCATAATCTTCTGGTTCTAAGACACTCTATTGAACACACTCTCTGGTTGAACACAGTCTGTCAACAGCATTAAAAGCCAAAGAATACCAAATTAGTTTTTTTGCAAAAGAAACTGTTAAACATTTTACCCGTTTTGCCTGCACACTTGTTTGTGAGACCCGAATTACATATTAATTTTAAGTTAAACCATCTTTGAAGACACCATTCTTGTACTGCGATATTTTTTATTTTAACACCAAGTTTAAGGTAGCCATTTTTCAAATACATTCAAATTTTAGATGTATTAGCATTATACATCTTTTTCTTTGAAAAATATCAACACCATTACTGATCAAACTTACTTTTGCGACTATGAATATCAAGGGACGAAAAGCACACACACTCCAGTTCGCACCACTGTCTTCCCAATACCAAGACAAAGGATGGTCTTGGGCAAACGAGTAGTTATGTTTACGACGCAAGAGCTAGAACAGACTTTGACCAAACACTTCTTCGCTGTCCCATGTCCACCCAACGAGTTAATGGGGCGTTTATTGGCGCAATAGGCAGTTTTACTTTTCTGAGCCAAACAAGATACAACTGGTCCAGAAGTTTGAAAAATAGAAAAAGTTGATTAACAAAGATGGTCAAAATTAAAAAAATAGTTAGGCTACCTTAAAACCACGTCACTCGTGATTTCCAAAGACAGTAAACCCTTTAAAGGAGAAGATCACTAGGGTCCCGGTCTAGATCACTAGGGTGTCTCGCGATCACAATACCCGTAAGGCAAGCCCCAAGTTCCCAACTTGGATGACCTTGATATTCCGCCAAGACAGAGTGCTTGCCTATACCCCCCACCCAACACTTTGTACCAGTTTGCTTCCTCCAAAGACATGCATGAACTATATTGGTACTATTCTCTCTCTTCCAGTCACCAAAAATTATTGGATGGACTTGGGATATCAACAAGTTTAGTTTTATTGACGGCACACTAGAGTGAGTGAATGTAAAGTTTATTGGCGCTAAAGCCAGATATGGCTATGCTGCGCCAAACAAGATTCAACTATGGTCTAGACGTGAAGTTGAAAAAAAGAAAAGTGGTTGAGAAGAAGGAGGGTCGAAAATAGAGAAGGATCGCTAGGGTTTCCCGGGAGTGCGTCACCCGTGTTTACCAAAGACTGTAAACCCCATGGGAAAGAAAGATCACTAGGGTACGTTGGGTTCGTGAAGTCCATACTTACCTGAAGAAGGCAAGTCCCTGAAGTCCCCTGATATAATCCCCAGGTTCAGGGTGCCCGGCTATACCCTCAGACGCTGGGTACCCATTTTATTCGCCTTTTACGACATGCATGAGCTACAGTGAGACTATTCTGTCATCTCCGGTAACCACACAGGTCTCACAAGTGAAACGAGGGCTATAGGTGACGAGCCTCATAAATTTAAATCTAAATTGATAATATCTTTCCTAATTGCCCCCTCGCCCGACAGATTTAACGAGCATTAGTCCCGGTAACATGGTGGTTTTAGTTTAGTTTAGTTTTTATTAACGTCGCACTAGAAGCAACACGAGGGCTATTGGCGACGGACCTCGTAATTTTGAACCATGGTCAAGTGACGAGGACGACACCTGAGCTGGCACTCCCTCTCCTAACATCCACACCACGCCAACGGGAGGACTTTGGGCCCCGAAGAGATTTAACGTGCATCAGCCCCGGCTACACGGCGGGTCTTTGGCGGCCAAGGATCGAACCCGCGACTGAACGAAAACCGCCGGCCGCTAGTCCACGACCTTGACCACCAGGCTACCGCAGCCCTTCGGTAACATGGTGGATATTTAGTGGCATCAAGGCTGGAACCCAAGACTATGAAAACTGCGAGCCCATGACTGTGACCACTAGGCCACTGGATCTTCGAACACATTTTTCGCGCATCAACTCCGCTAAACATTTGGTCCTTATTGATATTAGAGTTAAATCCTCAACTAAATACCAAAGCAGGCCTCTAATTCAAGAATGTAAGCACTACGTTATCACGGCCACGATGAACACATTTACACTTTCGTGCCACTCTTATACCTAGTTGATAGTTTGCCACATTGATAGGAGTGGCACAGTTTGCCGGTTCAGTGCAGTTTGCATTGCAATATTAGACTTCCCTTTACTGATGTCTTCAAGCAGCATAGCAAAGTTTACAAGCAACAGACTGGTATTCGATACGTCTATCAACAAGCAAGCGAGCGCCAGATCTTATAACGAGAGATCGAAAATTGGTTATGCTGCTGTCAATATCAAAGGAAATATTCCAATTTTACAATCAATTCGATTCCGAAACATATGCTGGAATTTCTTTGCTCCGATTCTTGAAGAATAATTTTCCGTTCCTGGATGAGTGTGGATCTAGTCATGGATATTTGTATAACACGACCATGATCCCACCCATCCAACAACGCAAAGTATATTAGTACTTTCTTCGATCACTACTCTTTGGTGAACCTGGAGCGTATTGGATGCTCATGCACGTTTTCCAATTGCCAACAGAATTAGTGTTGCCATAATCTTCTGGTTCTAAGACACTCTATTGAACACAATCTCCGGTTCTAGTGTAAATTATCTAGGGGTAGATGTTTAAGAGGAAGTGCCAGAAATGGCTTCACTAGGCTAAACAAGGCTACTGATTTATACATCTTAAAACTTGTCGTAAGTTTTAGTTTAGTCGTTATTAACGTCGCACTAGAAGCAACACGAGGGAAATTGGCGACGGTTCTCATAATTTTCAAGTTAAGACAGATTCATCGTAGGCTAACTCGAGACGTGCCATAGGTTTTTACCAAAGACAATACACTCCAGATTAGATTTTAGTAACGTTGTCCTAACACGAGAATACGGACCACAATATTTTGAATCTCTATCAAATGACAAGTTGAGCGAGGGAATGTGAAATTTACTGGCGGAAGAGCCAGATGTGGCTATGCTGCGCTAAACAGATTGAACTGGGGTCTAGACAAGAAGTTGGAAAAACAAATTTGTTGACAAGGAGGGTCGAAAATAGAGAAAGATAGCTAGGTAACCCGGTGTTTCGATACCCGAGTTTACCCAAAACAGTAAGTCCCATGGGAAAGTAAAGATCACGGAGAGGCCTCGGGTCATTATGCCCGAATTTGCCTAAAGCAACGAAGTCTCCTAGTTTCCAGATATAATGCCCAGGGGCAGAGTACCCGTCTGTACTCCAGACGCTGGGTACACATTTTAGCATTCTCTTACGCAAGTAAATGTAAAATTTATTGGCGCAAGTGCCAGATATGGATACGCTGTGCCAAACAAGATTAAACTGTGGTCTAGACGAAGTTGAAAATAAAAAAGTGGTTGAAAAGAAGGAGAGTCGAAAATAGAGAAGGATCGCTAGGGTATCCCGGTATTGCGTCACCCGTGTTTACCAAAGACAGTAAACCCCATGGGAAAGAAAAAGATCACTAAGGTGCCTCGGGGTCATGATGCCCGTACTTACCTAAAGATGGCAAGTCCCTGAAGTCCCCGATATAATCCCCAGGGGCAGGGTGCCCGGTTATAGCCCCAGAAGCTGGGTACACATTTTAGTCGCCTTTTACGACATGCATGAGCTACAGTGAGACTATTCTGTCACCCCCGGTCACCACACGGGTCATTCTCTTACGCAAATGTAAACAAGTCCAAATTTTCTGGAGTTCTGTAGTTTTTTTCCAGATTAGCACAAATACATGTATGGAGCAATTTACTTTTTATAACGTCACACTAGATGCAACAGGCGGGCCATTGGTGACAGACCTCGTAATTTTGAACCTGGATCAAGTGAGGAAGACGACACCCAAGCTGGCTCATCCCCTCTCCCAAATTCCACTGTACGCCTTCTGAGGACTTTGGGGCCCCAACAGATTTAACGTGCATGAGCTGCGGCTACAGTGGGTTTTTTGCGCCATCAAAGCTGGAACGCACGTCTGAACGAAAACCGTATTCATGGATTAGTTGGAGATCAAAGAGTATAGATAAAAGTTAAGGCAGAGCTCGAACCAAAGAACAGTAGTGGAACCGTTAGATACGATGGTGGTTCAATGTTTTTGGGTTGCATGTCAGAGGCTCGTGTAGGTAATTAAGCAATAAATGAGGAATCTGAACGTCTTGAAAATAATCTACGTCAGAGCGGTGCAAAATTAGAACGAAGATAATGATCCAAATTATGCAGCTCGACCTGTACAAAAGTGGCTGCTCCACAGTTTCAAAACACCTCAAAACTCCTCACTCAGCCGATATAAACCCTTCTGAGCATTTGTGCGTTTACCTTGATGTAGTTTAGGAAACAAGAGAAAATGAGAATCAGACGAGTAAATTTGGAGTGGCAGAAAACCTTTCGTGACCCAAAATTTGAGAACTTAATGTCAACAAGACTAAAAGCAGTGTAAAAATCCAAAAAAAAAAAACCCTTTCTCGTTCAGTTTTTGCAAAAGAAACTCAAAAAGTCTTTCCCGAATAATTTTGTGAACCGAATTGCTTATTAATTTTAAGTTAAAGGGATTTTGAAATCTACATTGTTGTACGGCGATGTTTTAAGTGACGAGGTTAAATTGAATTTAGCCGTTTTTATAAACACATAAAAGTAATGAGTTTATTATTCTTTGGAAAATATAAACTATCACTTTTCACATTTTGACGGTAAATGTCAATTGACGAAACCACTCTACTTCGCAACACAGTCTCTCCTATACCACGCAAAAAGATGGTCTTAGGCAAACGAGTGGTTATGTTTACGGAGAGAAGTGAGTGAGTGATAGTAAGTTTTAATGGCGCAAGAGCCTTTACGGAGAGAAGAGCCCGATAAGACTGACCAAACACTCGTTGGGTGGACATGGGTCAGTGAATGAGTTAAGGTGGAGTTTATTGGCGCAAGAAGCAGATTTTCTTTGCAACACCAAAGATGCAACTGGTCCTGAAGTTTGAGAAAATAGGAAAGTCGATTGACAAAGATGGTCCAAAATTAACCACTAGGCTATCCCAGAAGCAAGTCACTCGCGTTTAAATACACTAAACCACTTTGCGAAGAAAGCTATCGCTAGGGTGTCGTGATCATGATACTCATACCTACCCAAGAATGCAAGACCCTAAGTTCTTTTTACTTAGATGATCACTACCTTGATATTATTTCCCCTGGCAGGATAATTGGCTATACCCTGACACTTTGTACCACTTTATTTTCTCTGAAGACATGCACGAGTTACGTTGAGACTATTCTTTCATTCACGGTCACCATACGAGTGTTGGATCGACAGAGAACTTGACCAGTTTGGTTTTACTTACGGCGCACTGGAAGCAAACGAGGGCTTTCGGCGTTGAGCCTCGTAATTTTGAACCTCGGTTAAATGATGAGGATAACACTAGAGCCGACACCACTTTTCCCAGCCTCCACACCCCGCAAACGAGAGGACATTTTATGAAAGGGAAAGAATTAGACTGCTTCCAAGTTACGCCCGTAACTTCTTGATTGAAAACTTCAGGATGCTGGAAGCAACATATTCTATAGAATTCATAGTTTTAAATCGATTAAACACACCTTAAAATATTTCAATTTTAAAATTCAGTCAATCGGAACATATGCTGGAATATCTGGGTTCCGGTACTTGTAGAACATTTTTCCGTTCCTCGATGAGAATGGATCTAGTCATGAATATTTATGTAACATGGCTATGATCCCTCTCATCTAACAACGCGAAACATACTTTCTTGGTTACCCACTCTATGGTGAATACTGGAGAGTAGTCTTTTGCATAACCTCAGAAAGCGAGCAAAATTCTACATTTTGGTTTCCATGCTCACTAGATTCCTTGTAAGTTAATGAGCAAGAGAATGTAGAGGAAGTACCAGATATATCTACGCTGCGCTAAGCGGGGAGTTACTGAATCATACATTTTGAAGAAGGTTTGTTAACAGTCGAAAATAGAAGCTTAGCTTCTATCCTGGGACGAATCACTCGTTTTACCAAATAATGGAAATTCCCAGAAATGGAATCATAAGGGTGCCCGTACTCGCTTGAAGACAAATCCTAAAGGAATATTGGAACCAACTTATTCCACATACTTCGCATTATGTTTTATGCATTAATATATAGTTCAAAAATTATTACAGTCTTAATCCCTTTTCTACCATTTAATTTGCGGAAGTTTAATTGCCATGTATAAAGCCCCAGACATTCTAACAGAGATTCAAATTTACTCAAGTTAATCGGCAGGACTGGTAATTCTGAGTATCTTAACCGAGACTACAGCCTCCATCTGCAGTGCGTTGGTCACGAGAAATAGTTTAAGAGTGGTTAATGTGGATCAAAATTACGAAAACAAATGACATACCGACTAGTGCAACTTCTGCACATTTAAGCTTATGTTGGAATGCTTTAGTCATCATTTCATATTCAACCTTACAGATCATCCATATACATTTACAAGCAACAGCCTGTCGAGGAATGGTCAAGAATTTTAATTTCATACGTCCACGATCATGATCATTCAACAGCGTAAAATATTAACATCTTACCCAGTTCTTTAAGGAGTACTCATGCTACACAATGGAAGATCAAGATGGACATCAGCATCTATTTGGAGCGAATTTCTGGACAGAGGTACAAGAAATTTTACAATAAATTATTCTCGTTACGCTTTGAGAAATTGAACGCAAATATGAAGTATGCGCTTACAAGAATGAAAGCAAAAGACTGGTTCGCGGTTTTGCCCGCGCAATTCTAGTGGCAAAATCTCGAAAGTCTTCAAATAGAATATCTACTTAGTTAATTAGACTGGTTCCGTATTGCAAAATCTTAGAGGGAACGGTATTTGTCACACGAAAAATGGCGGCTTGAATAGTTTTATTGACGCCACACTAGAAGCAACACAAGGGTCATTGGCTACGGATCTCGCAATTATGAACATCGATTAAGTG
>BMAW01066594.1:0-10429 GCA_019974015.1 Nephila pilipes
ATTAAATTAATGATAGAAAATTTGATGACACACTGATACACACACAGACAGACACACACCAAGTGAAGTACATAAAAACATTAAAACTAACTAAAATTAATTAATTCATCCGGTAAATTAAATGGTTGAAATGCAGTTTAACCCAACCACCCTTGGCGACAAGAATTATTTGGCGGTATTTTTTTCAAATGTGGCTACCCTGGTCTGTTTTACGGACTTAACGTTCAGCTAAAAAAATCGCCTTTGTTGCCAATTTTTGAAATCGTGCCTAGCGGTTGGGCTAAACTACGTTATTAGAGAAATATTAGATAAAACTTGTCGCAAATGTCTAAATATAGCATTGTTAGGCGAATAAGAATGATTCCTAAGATTTCAGAGCTCCAGCATAATGGGAAGTTGGTTAAATTAACGATCGAAAATTTGATGACACACACACCAAGTGAAATACATAAAAACGTTTTTAAATACCCGTCTCAATTTATTATAATTCATTTAAAATGAGAATCGACAAATAAGAATACTTGTTGATTGAGTCATAATTTATGCCTACTTTCGTCAGCAAAGAATTAAATTAATTAAAACAATGAAAAATCAAATTAATAGGATTTATAAGCTTGTTATGAAACGATCAGAAATATTGAGCATTTGTTTCCTTTTCGATAAACGTTTAACCTGAATTTAGAAGTACTCAGAGAATATTCCAAAAGATATAATTTAAAACAAGGTATTTTTCTTCTGAACTTTAAGACAACTGTGAAAGCCCCGTGTTAATACAGAGACTTTCAAACTGTTTCTTCTTAAGTGTGCTTACATCTTTAAATATTTTCGTGACAAACAATTTTGAAATTACGATATCCTGCTTATTTTACTTTGTATTTATTGAATTATTCGTTCTATTTTATTCTAGTTATTTACATAAAGTTAAATTTACGGATGAGCTTAACACATTAAACGAGGATTTTTCTGCGGTTATTTTTTTATTTCTGAATATATTTGAATCTTTTAAATTTAATTAAATAATTTAATTTTACTGCATGTTAGAAATGCAAAAACTCTATTAATTTAATCAGTACTTTTATTAATGTAATACAATTTATTTTAATTTTATTAATAGCAATTTTTGTTTCTAACTAACAATCAATTCTCTCATTGCTTAGGATATTTTAGATAATTAATAATAAATAAATTTGTTCTCTTCCACAAAGATTTTATAATTGTACCTAAGCTAATGAAAATTTAATATGAATATCTGACTCATTGCCAATGAAATACATTTTCGGTATAAGATGGCTTTTTGAGCTCAATATCCAATTTTTTTTTATCAAGCACATGGGTAAAAGAAAGACTGGAGAGAAACTAAATGTTTCACGTGCACACGTATCAAGAACAATGATTTACAATTTTATTTACATTAGTTTTGGTCATTATTATCATCCGGCTTAGTCTTCATGAAATATAATTTAAATTTAGTCGTAGAAAACAATTAATCGTCTTGTATTTATATTTTTAAAATCTTTAAAAGTAATAAATTATATTTTTTTTTCATATTGAAATTCACAAGAACTTCAAAAAAATCCTTGTTGATGATACTCTTAAATTGTAGCCGTGAGTTCGGTATAGCTTCACAACATGAAACGAAGAAAATAAGAAATGTAGTCAGCTTGTAAGAGGTTTTCACTTGTTTTTCTCTGTGACTAACCTTTTTAGTTAATTTATTATGTTATTTCAATTGAGAAACTTGTCTTATTAAAATACCGTGACTTATGTAAATTATAATTCCTCTAGAGTAAGTGAAGTGAATAGAAAATTATATTAACTAGGAAGATTGGATTTATTAGAGTGGTGGGAGGAAGGTAGAGGAAGTAGCAAGATTAATGGGCAGACGATATTGGTGTAAGAAGAACAAAGAGATCTGATTTTGTTTCTGACTGGACTCGAACACTATTTCTGGAAATATGGAAGAGATCGGATCCAATTTTACTGTTAATATAATAGGTAGAGTTTCCAATTATAATCTTTGGTTACTCACGTGATTAAGTAAACGCTCTACATATTAGTAATACAATTTAATTTCGATAGGGATTATTCTGAAAATAAAAAATGAACTTTTTAAATTGATAATTTTGGGTAATTATGTCTCATTACATTAATAACGATGCAAGTGTGTAACAATCTATGTAATTTTTGTAACAGATATCGCTTGATGAATTTATATCAGATATCACTTGAGGAGTTTAGCCCCTATGAATTTGATTTAAAATTGGAAAGTAAATCTCATTAGATAAATTCTTTTTTTTTTAACTTTAGAGTCTCAAACATTTAATGAATTATCTAAATTCCAATTCGATAAAATTCCAAAGAAATATATATAAATTTGTTATAGGAACACTATAAATACTAAACTAATTTAACTGTATTCAACTCTAATCTTAGAAGTTTCAGATATCATTTATAGAAACTTACTCAAATGTGATTGTAAATTATCACAAAGTCTTACTCAACAAATCTTCATGGTAAATTGAGCCTTTTACTAACCTCTAGCAAACCTTTATAATAAAAAGAAATATTTTAATGCGGAATTTACTCAAATGAAAGACACTGTAAGAATTGGATCCAATTTACAGTAAATAAGTTTTCAATTAAAATATTTCTACTTAATATACTTCATTTTTACTTGAATACAAAAACATTGTAATTGAAAGCAATTTCTATAAAATTCTGAATTAGAATTAAGAAGGAAAGACACATTAAACTATGTCTACTATTATAGCATTTGATACTGCGTTATATACAGATATTCTGATCTGGTTAAGATAACAGATTAAATGTACTTATTTTTTCTAAAAAAATGTCCTATAAAAATTAAGGTACACAGTTTTTGGTTACGTCTTCAACTTACTTCCCAGGAGGATTTCATTTACAAGTAAAATACAAAATACTTATAAACATGCTTTATTTATTAATAAACTGAAATTAATTATTTATTTATTTTATAATTTATAAAACTAGTAAAATTAAAATACTCCCCTGGTTTTATTCTTCGCTCTTTTAGCACATAATTATAACATCAACTTGCATGTATGTGTGACCCAAAATATTTTAAAAACACTTAAATGGAGAAAAAAGCTCGAAATTCGCGTTTTTTTCTGGTCATAGGAAAAAAAGTGTTTCCGCTAAAAGCATTTCCTGCTTGAGTTCCCAACGAAAAAAAATTATCTTATATTCTTTCATCGTTCTCTTTCTGAATCTCGGTATAATTAGGTTTTTTGTTAATGCAAATTCCTTATTTATATATATATATACGCTGCTGTCAGCAAGATATCACTTTTTCAATTTTAATATCCTCCTTTCTTCTTCACAAAGAATTGGGGAAAGGTTCTTTGATACACAGTATCCCCAAACTTTCTCTCCAAACCTTGAAAAAAGTAGTATGGAGTCTCACCATTTGCAAATCTAATTAGTTTTTCACGTTGCATGGCAACCTGTCCAAGCAGTTCCAAGATCGGCTGTTATTTTCTCTCTCAAAAAGACAGCATTTGTGGCATGGATGCCATTCTAAAACTTCAAATTAAATAACCGTCAAATTTATATGCCGATATGATGCTTGTGGTCAGGAATATCACTTTCAAAAGTGGCTTAAGTACGACAACGGAAACTCAGGTTTAAAGCCCTTTGTTTTTTTTAAAGAAAAATAATTCTAAATATATATCCAAAAAATTTTGAATTCTGATATGAGGTGGCTTAAAATTTGTCTTTTTTACTGTCGTCTAGCAACCAGTTTTCATAAGTCATATATAGCTTCTAAAATTCTGTATACACCCTCCTCCCTACCACTTTCCTTTCCAAATGAGTAAAACAGTATTATTAAAATACACAATCAGGTTTAGCATTTATAGAATGGATAAAATAAGCATAATGAAATATAGTAATCTAAAAAACAAACTGGGGAATCGATAATAGTTTATTACTGTAATTTTTACATTGAAGTTACAGATTACTGAGTCGAAAAATTAAATATGCTTCGAATACAATTCCTTAAAATATTATATAAAAAAATAACTAATCAGTACTTTGATGCATGTCTTTTTATATTCAAAGAAGCTTCTAAATGTGCTGCCAGATTTTGTGTTGTTTTGTTGGATATTTTTGCAGATTCTTTTTGTAATACTGTTTTTAAGTGATCTTTGATCCTAATATTAAGCTTTTGAACAGAATTTTTTAACTGATGCTACAAGTTTTCAATAACATTGAGGTCCAGGGATTGGAGGTGAGCTTTTCAATTGCATTTGATAACTGTACAACAACCAAAACTTAAGAATTTTAGTGTATCTTTGAGTAGTTATCTTATTGAAATTGAACAATTTTTTAAGAGTTTTGTTTTAAATTTTTCTTCAATATGTAGAACCTCATTGTATTCATTATTTCGTCGATATAAACTAATTTTTTCACTCCCTTTGCAGAAATGCAAGGCTTGATACAAAAGTAATGCCTTCATGCTCATAACTTTGTTGTTTGTAACCCGATTTGTAAAATTATTGTTGTACCTGAAAATTAAGTGTGGCCTCTGTGTAACGTATTTACCTCTTTTGTTCCGCTGAAGACGCCATTGAATTTCTGACAGCTGAGGGTTGAAGGCTTATCGAAATTCTTTTTTAATTAGTTGGTTTTATTAACGTCGCACTAGAAGCAACACGAAGGCAATTGGGGACGAACTTTATAATTTTGAACCTCGGACAAGTGACGAGGACCACACCTGACCTGGAATCTTCCTCTCCTAAATATGCCAAGGCCTTTCTGAATGAAAGCTATTAACAGAGATGATATCAGTGGAGCGAGACAGAAGGCCAGGAAGTTGAAAGAATCCAATCTGATAAACTCTTGATCGCTTATCCAGCCTCGTGGATGACCTCACATCGTTTAAGATAACAGGTATGGAAATGGTATCGACAAAATGATTCACGATAGCCATCGAATCACTCGGTGGTAAACCGTCACAGAATTGATCATTTGTCAAGAAAGGGTTAACCCATTCGGAACGAAGGTGCTTGAGTATAACAAGTAGTGTGCGCGTTAGAAAATGTGGATGCAGACCTAAGAAAACAAAGTGCAAAGGAAGACAGTTTTCCAGGTTCTGCTGGTCCGGTAGGAGCATGAGGGTGAACTTATTTACCAGCTCTTTCACACGGAGGATTATTTTGATCATAAGAACAAAAGACAATCGTTGGATTGCTGCCGTAGTACATAGCTACACCTCAGGAAGTTTAAGGTGGTTCCATCTTCGGAGGAAAAAAAATGTCAAGGTGACTATTTTTGGGGATTTCTGATTAGTAGTGCTCATTTATTGCTTAATTTCTCCGCTTTTTTCTACACAAATTCATTGGATTACATTTGAAAATGTGCTGAATTAATACATGTTTGAAACTTGTGAGAAAAATGGCATGAGATCTGAAGTTCTGTTTCTGCCCATTAAAGTCTCATAAATTTTAGTGTACTAATATTTTAATAAATTTATCAATATATTTCATGGTAAATTGTAATATTTATTATGTATTGTAATTATCCCCGAAATACATATTAATAAAATACGCACATACACATATATGTAAAATGCATTTTTAGAAATAACAATTGTTATTTTTTTTTGCCGAGTTTTTTGAATGTAATTTTTTTTATACGAATGTCTCATATTGTCCTAGTATTTTCCTTAAGATACAAACTTAATGGCAGGAATACATAAATATTTAGATCTTAATTTTTTTTATTTATTTTCAATAAGCTACACAAAGTTCATATTTTATTCATACATATCTCAAAATTTGACTAACTCAATTTCGGAAGATATAACAAAAGGGAATATAAATTATAATAGAACAGGAACAACATATTATTTATTCACACTAAGGATTTTTTTATATTATTTTTATTTAAACATTTAATATTTAACCAGAAATGCTGCTTACGTCACATAACATACATTGCATAAAAATATAATTACCGACCGTAGTTTAACTTCGAATATCTGAGAAACTTTATAATAAAACTGATGATTAATTTAAACGAAATTTTCTGACAGTCTAATTAATATTCCTTATCATTATTATTTAACAAAAATTTCTCTAATATTAATAATTGTTGTATTCAAAAATGCTTAATATAAAACAAGTTATTACATACTTTAAAAATTAGAAATAGAATAATGTAAATGTGGTACGCAATATTCTTTTTTTTCTGAATACATCTTTACTTAAGCATCATAATCATAATTTTCAAAAACATTTTTATCTCAAAACTTAATAAATATTTATAAAAGTTAATAATTTCAGTCCGAGATCAATATCTCAAAATTAATATTCCAAGAAATGTTCTAAACATCCTCACTTTTGAATTAGAATGATGACTAATTCATATAATTTATTAAGAGAAAAGAGAAGGAAGCATAGTTTTTCTATTAATGAGAAAATTTTGACTTACTTTAAAATAGAAACTCTAATTATTCGTAAATACCAAACCTTAAGTCATTAAGAGATGAAAGGGGAGGGGATTATTTATTCTTTTTGGATCTTTTCTCGTCTTACGTCGACCCACTTATTTTCTCTAATTTTAGAACATCAATTATGGTTAAAGATAATAGATACATCAGTGTTATAAAACTCCGCACGATTTTTTTACCGCTACGCAAATTAAAAGGAATAAAAATTGGTACAAGTAATTTATGTCAGAACAGCTACCGAATTACTATTGCTTGTAATATGTGAAAATAATGACCAACAAAATTTTACTTTATTAATTGCAGAATTTTTTTAGTAAATAAATAGCCGGATGAGAATAAAATAATTAATTAATTACATCATCATCTTCCTAATAATTATTTCATATGCTCAAATGCTATTATTTTATTGATTAGATTAATATTATCAATGGCTATTGGTATTATTCATCTAATCATTGTATTGTTATTTTGTACTAAAAGTGTTAGAAAAGTATTGATTGATTTACTGATTTTATTAACGTAGAACTAGAATCAACACGAAGGCTATTGGTTACGGACCTCGTTGTTTTGAACCTCGTTCAAGTATTGAGGACGACACCTGAGCTGGCATCTCTTCCTCCAAACTTCCCCACCATTCCAATGGGAGGACTTTGAGCCTCGAAAGATATAATGTGTGTCAGCCCGAGCTATATGGTGGGGTCTTTAGTGGTAACAGGGATCGAAACATACGACTCGAATAAAACTACCACCCGACATTCCACGACCATGACCACTAGACTACTGCAGAAATTAATTTGATTATTAAAATAGTGGTTAAAAAGTTACATTTGCCATTAAAGTAACGGAAAATAACATCTACTTTTTTTTAAAATTATTTGTAAAATGTCTTGTTATCAATTAATATGTGTGTGTGTGTGTGTGTGTGTGTGTGTGTGTGTGTGTGTGTAAATTTTAAAAAGCATTTTAAAATACATTCTTTAATAAGATAAAAATACTTCAAGATCAAGTAAAGAAACAGTTCTTTCTTATTTTAAAAATAAAAAAGTTTGAAACGTATTACATATTACATAAACCATAAACACGTTTTCAAATACACAAATTAGTAAAAATTCAACCGTATTAAAAAAATTACTACAAGTTCAATAATCATCAGTTATTTTTATATCCCTTTAAAGTTTATTAGTGAAAGTTCATTGTTTTTTAAAGGGATTACAATTTATTCAGCATAATTGCCTCTTAAATTATCCATTTCTTTACAAAAGATTAAAATCATGAAAAAGCCAAACTCCCAAATTTGTCTGTATACTAGAATTAAAAGACTCTAAGTTGTTTTTTTAAAACAAAATAGTAATTAGTAAAGTTTTAATAAGTAATAATGCTTAAAATATGTAAAAATTTGAAAAACAAGCATTACAAAGAATAAAATGTACAAGATTGTATGAAATATATTCATTAATAATTAAGCTGTTAATAAAGAAACAGGCAAAGAAGAGAAAATTTTCAAAAAGGAATATAGTGCCCTTTATCTCCGGAGCAGCCATATAAGCCGAAACATCATGTTTCAATAAAAATTTTATCATCAGTTGCAAAACTCTACAATCACTCATCTTTTTTTTTTCAAAGTAATAAGATTTTAATGCATACAAAACTGCAATAATGACAATGTTAAGTAAAACTAGAATTGAACATAGGTTGTTAAATTCAAACATCATTTATGCTTCTTTCAAAATGAATAAAAACTAGTAAAAAAATTGATCATTATTTTAAACATAAATAAGAACAAATTACAAATAATGAAGAATTATATTTAACTCTATGTATGATGTTACAAATAGAGGAACTTAAATCTAAGCTGTGGTAGAGATCATTCCATCACTAAAAATAGTTTTTATTTCTTTATGTGTGATTAAATATATCTTCAGATATGCATTTCCTTGCAAAGAAATCTTTCATCAGAAATATGTAAAGAACACTATTATACCTTACTATCAATCAATCGTAGAATCTAAATTCTTCCTAGACTCTAATATATACAAAATAAAACACATAAGTACTCACCAACGTTTGTAATTTTTACATTTCAAACGCAGCTTATAAATCGTCATTGTTTCATTATTTCCTGGTAGAATATTCTGTGCTGAATAGTTAAAAGATTTAATTCATAGTGATAGCTGATTCAACTGTTTTACGTAGGAACGTTCCTCCCTAAAATTTGAATACAAAATAATCATTTGCTGATAAAGTGAATTTTAACTAAACGATGTCAGATTTTCGTGTAATATTGGATGATATTTGATTCAGATCATTTTCTAAATTAAGGAATTTTATCGTTGTGAATGAAGTCCGAAAGTTCAAAGCGTATAATTCTTTTCATCCTTTACATTTCCAAAATATAAAATAATATTTCATAAGAAAATAATGTATGAACGGAGGTTTATATATATATATATATATAACAGTACATCAATTAAACTAAATTCATTTTTCTAAATTTCCACTCTTCTATTAATTTAAATTGTTATTTTCTTAAGCAGACTGCTCTGATTATTTAGAGTTTTAAATTTTTTAGATAGTTTGATAATATAAGTTTTTTTTTTTTTTTTTTTTTTGATTTTTAGAAATTTGTCTTTTGGTTATTTCTTTGCTGTCTTTCCCTTTGTTTCTTGTGGTATTGTTTTTTAAAAATGTTTTGTCGCTTCAGGTTTATAATGTTTCGTCTCCATATCTTTGCTCTATATACATATGTGTGTGTGTGCGTGTGTGTGTGTGCGTGTGTGTGTGTGTGTGCGTGTGTGTGTGTGTGTGTGTGCGTGTGTGTGTGTGTGTGTGTGTGTGTGTGTGCGTGCGCATGCGTGTGCGTGTGTGTGTGAGAGAGGAGAGAGCGAGCACCCGGTCTTTTAACATAACATTGGGTGCTGCCTTTAACGTTTTAACTGATCTCAGCTGCATCATATTTGATACGTTTGCGTTTGCTCTCCTGCGCCTTCCTGCCCTGTGTCCCAATATCACATTTGATACGCCCTGGAGTGTTCAGACGCCCAACGTATCAATAGAGATACGCTTGATGAGAACGTTTTATTTGATTTTTAATGTTACTATATGGCGTTACAATACCGAGAATATATTAATAGCTTATTTGGAATGTTGACCTTGGTGATACGGGCTTGGATTTCAGTTCTGGCTACCAGGAAGGGGGGGAGGTAATTGTTAAAAGCACGTGTTGCAGCCCGGCTCTTTAAATGTAATGACATGATTTAAAAGGTGTACTTGTTTTCGGTTTGCCTTTTTCTTTCTTCCTTGCTTCTTAGAAGTTCGAAGGAGAATTTATGGCTCTTTATGGGAGTTAGGGCTTTTGGAAGCAGATGTTCTCAGCTGTTCGTTTCATTCGGCCAGTTTTTATTTTTAGCGACAATCCCATGATGAAAAGAAAGTATTTATCTGATACTGAGATTTGCGAACTAATGAATGAATCTGACAGTAATGTTAGTGAAAATAATCAAAATCTGTACAGAGACATTAAAAAAAAAAAGGCGAAGAAGATGTGCCCATTGCTCAAAATCTTGCGTTAAACGTCAAAATATGTGTGTAAGACATGTGACGTTGGACTATGCATTGAATATTCTTTTTTATAAATATACAATAAAACAAAATAAGACATATTTTTTTATATCTATATGCTCCACGTAATGGTACATCATTACACCATGTAATTTATGTAACAAATGTAAATATATTTTGCATTTTCTTAAAATATACGATTTTTATGTAATTATCTTACATAAAAACATAGAATTTTTGATTAAATCTTTTTTTCTTCCGTATATATTAAGTTTAATGCATTTTTAATAATATATTTAAATACCAAAATATTTTAATGAATAGTCGCAGGGAGGAATTTTTTCATGAATTAGAGCAATACGTAACTGAACGAAGTACAAG
>BMAW01066609.1:0-14226 GCA_019974015.1 Nephila pilipes
ATATATATATATATATATATATATATATATATATATAATCTAGAATACTGGTATGTGTTTCATCTAGAATACTGGTATGTATTTCATCTAGAATACTGATATGTATATATATCATCTATTATATGTATATATATATATATATATATAATCTAGGATATGTATATGTACAATCTAGAAGTCATATTCTGGAATATTGGCTGAGTGACTGGCACATTTAATTTTTCTTCAAAAATTTAGAAGTTTACATCATTTACAATTCACGTATTATAAATAAAATATTCTTTCATAAATTATAATTTTAAGATATAAAAATTATTGGTGATATCCTTATGTAAAATACATAATTACTAAGTAATACAGACAAAAGCTTAAATTTTCTTTAGTTTTCAGTTGGTTGGTATTACAAATCTTCATAAAAATTTAATTCTTTATGTGAACGTGATCTCATGAATAGTTTGTTGCATTTTATTTCTTTGGGGATTGCTAAATAATTACAGGAAAGTACGATGATATTCCTACTGGTAAGAAATCATCAAGTTATTAATTTTTTTAATTGTAGATTTGTATTTTATTTTTTTTTTACAATAATAATTGAAAAATTTACTCACACTAGTATATGGAAGCAGAAAACGATTTTTGCCATGTCCCACACTCTTTTCAAGATATAAGCATCATCTATCAATTATACTCATCATTTGTTTTTGATCTAATACATTGGAGTTTAAGACATTTTCCTTTCGAAGATCCAAAATTCCCACCTTCAGTTCTTCCGTTCTTGCTTAAATAAAATCTGAAATGCATGCAATTTTGCAAATCGCATGTAATTATTTCGGTAACATTAAATTAGAAAATAAGAGGTTATATTAAAAAAATACCAATTGTATCAATAATATAATACTGTTAAAATTGTTTTTCAAACTGTTCTTGGAATAACCGAAGGTTGATAAATAGTGAGAATAATCCAATTTCATCTTTGCCAATAAATATTTTGAATTATAGAAGAGAGTAATCACACAAAAGTATGCGTTACAGAGAACCATTATTTCTGTCTACGAATCTCTGATATTATACGTCATCAAAATAAGATACTCATAATAATATTATAGATAAGAATGGTGCCTTATGAATGAGATATTTCTAACGTTTATTTTGAATATCAAAAGGTATGGAAAATAAAAATACCTATGTACGATGTTGATTGCTTAAAGAGGGAAATGAAAAGAACCTGAAATTACTGTTAAAATGAAACAAGTAATTGAAGAATTTTCTATTAACTTTAAATGCTGTCAGATTAAAAAGTTAAAAAATCATTGACAACATTTGTTGAATACTCAGAGAGAAACATTTAATGATGTTAAATGAAATATTACTTATGAATAAAAGGTTTATTTAAAGAAAACTATTCTATATTTTATTATTTTCAGGGTAAATAATTTAATAAGAATAAGAAAACCATATATTAGTTGAATTAATGAAACATATGCTTAAACTAATCTAGGATTACTGATTTTATATTCCTAAAAATGCTTAGAACTTGCCTGAAATTCATCAATTAATTCTTAAAATAACAATTTAAAGTACAAAGATGCATGCTTTAATATGATGTGCAGAATGATAAAAAGTTACTATAAAGAGGAGTACCTTATGACAAAAATCGAAAATTATTGGCTGAAAATACATGAAGGATAATTGCAGTTGCAAAAATGTTAACTAAAGAAAGCATATATTAAGGTCATTATTTGACTAGATCTAGAAAGGTGAAAACTCTGCTCACTTTGAGTGACTTTGCATTGCTATATAGGTAAACAATATATAATTCTACAAACTAACAAACATCGTGATTTTGAACCAAAATTAGAATTTAAAGATGATACTTGTATTTCAACTTAACTTCCCGAATATTTTCTCTATATTTACATAACAACAACGATGCTGACTTCGATTTAAATGATACCAACTCCACTAAACCGTCTAAGAAAAGTTGGTGAATCTGAAACCCAAGCACACGACTCATTTCAAAAGGAATCTACATTAACTTGTGACTTAAACTATTGTTACAAAAATACTAATCGTGCGTGAGTGTATATAAGTGAAACTCAAGTCCAAAAGGCGGATAACAGTAAATGACATTTCATTCGCTAACATTGAGGACAGAACGAACACACAGGTAGCAATACTTGGACAGAAAAATAACACAATTAGGAAATATAACGCTTGTATAGATTAGAGTTACAGATTTAGGAATATATACTGCACTTGTGCAGATGAACAATATAAACATATACAAAACGGCACATATAATAACATTCACCAGCACAACTCACCAGCTTACTTGTTCGAACTACGGACAAATCCCCACAGAATTATTTTGCTGTTTGAAGATAGATTCCAAAAACAGACTACTCCGTCTCAGGCTCTCGGCATTCTTATAGATGTTTCGGCCAGTTATGACGTCTAAAGAAAAATTCAGGAAAAATCCGTAACTTTCTTCCCAGTCCAGAATTCCCCAAGATTACTGCATTTTCAGGAATTTTAGATTTGTCGTTAAAGTCATTATGTTTTTCACTAAATCGCTAAAATGGTAGCTAACATTAAGGGGTCATTGCTTAAACATTCCCTGGTTGACTGAAGATATTTTTAATAATTTCTACTTTTCTTCATGTGAGAAACGTTGTAGGGATGTATCATCTCAGGTTCTTAACACTATTTAATAATAATGATGCAAATCACAACATGTATCATCTATATCTCTTTACAGGGATTGAAAATTATGAAATTTAGCTCCAATAGTACTTTTGGAACTTCAATTTAGACATGTTTAAGCCAAAATTATTATAAGGATGCAATTATTCATGCATGAAAAATAATTTAAGGGTTTTCTTCAGGGATGATGTTCCCTACAACCACGTGACACGTTAGTTTATATTTTGATTATGTATAGACTAGATTTCGATTGAGTTAATCGTATTCAAAAGATTACTGAAAAATGACTGAAAATTATTTAGAAGATGAAAATAAACTTATTTCAGTTCTATTTATTGAAGGAATATCCATTGTGATAAGAGAAATGCATAATGAGCATAATGCAGTGCTAATACTCTAATAATAAGTAAAGTTATCATGGAATGTTATTTTAAAAAAAATCTTACAATTCATTTTTAAATTGCATTTAAAAGAAAATTTTGAACAATAACACGTATATTATTGATTCATGTTTAAAATCGATTGTATATTCAGATCTAAATACATTATTCAATTATTATTGCGCAGTATTAACTTTATAAAAACACAAAAACTTTAGAAAATAACAATCGTTATGTATGTACATGTGTATATACACATTTAATTTTGTATCTGTGCAATGAAATGTTGATAGCCTTGTAAATCGTGCAGCACAAAAATATCGGGGAAAAAATAAAGGATATAATGTAAAATGAAAATTTAAATTACTGTCGGAAAAGAATCTTTGTAGGAAATCGTTGTTAAATTGAAAACAGATCAAGTGGTAAGTGAAAAATAATCTTTCATTTCATAATGAACTCAATGAAGGTTTTTCTTATGATCCCTTTGTTTTAACAACGTGTAAATAAATTTTTAAATTGTAAAAATAGTTTTAGTGTATTCTAGTGCTCCTTTAGGCGATTAATTGCTTAAAGGATTAGTGAAATTAATTTAATACGAAAGAGCAGAAAAATAATTAAAAATAGATTTTTCGTTCCCGAGATTCTCTTCTTTTTAAACAAACACTTCATAATTAAACTTTTATTTAGATTAATTATTTTTAAATTAATTACAGTGCCATTTAAAGCATCGATATTTAATTGTTTAATCTGAAAATTTATGAATAAAATTTTATAATCTTTTAAGATATCATAGGACTTGCATTAACATTCTCAATAGATACTTTTACTAATCAATTGTTAAACAGGAGAATATTGCATCTCATTATATAATATACTGTAAGTTATTATTTTATGAACTGCTTATAATAAAAATTATATATAGGTTATGATATTCATTAGATTCTAATAAAATAATGTTATTGCTATTAAAATTAAAGTATTTGAAATTTAACTCTCAAAAATCGTATATAAACACAAATTGTTTTCTCTAAAATATTTGAATGACAGAATAGTTTTTAACAGCATAACATGAAACATAAGATAATAAATATTTTTTTAATCTAAAATAAAATAATTATTAATAGAAAGAAAATGAATCCGTTGTTATTAAAGCATATTTTACTGATGCTATTTTCTGAAAAACAAAACCTTAAACTAATTTTGCAACCTAAATTTTAAATATAAAGATGTTGATATTAGCCTTTTGCTGCAACTTAAGCCAAAAAAATTAATGCTATAATGCATCACAAGACAATTGGAGTTTAAAAAGATTCAGATGTTAAAGTCAATGAGATCCAGATTACCTACACGTCTTAACTCATTGCCAGTGTAGCCTGAATCAAATACGGGCAATTAAATGTATAATATTTGTGATTCCCGTACTGAGTTCGGGTAGGAGAAATTTTATTGTTTATATTGAAGGACAAACTGAGATCTCATTTGTGTTTAGAATATATATTCAATAGAATATTCATTCATTTCCAAATGAATAACAATACTTGTCCTTCAGGAGAAAGAAATGTTCCGCGAAGAATTATGTTCTGCGAAGTATGAAGTTTGAAATAAAGCGCAAGTTTAAAAAATCCTTTTTTTTCGTGTTATTTAAACACTTGTAATGTATTCGATTACCAATCGTATATAAATTTGATCCTCGAAAGATATTTGAATGAAGTCGATCCTTTTACTGAAAAATCCTGTGAATAGAGATTTTTATTATACTTGTTCGTTGACGGGGCAAGACAGACCGATTGCCTCAAAAGGAAAATTATTAATGACATTTAATAACAATTTCCCTCCAAGAATCTTAACTAAAATTATCGAGCAGAGTCCGTTTTGGTGAGTTAATGCTTAGAACATGCGAGGGGAACTTAAATGGTATATGCGTGTTAGGAAAATAAAGAAAGACTAATTATTGAAAGACTAAATTATTGAAAAGTCCAAGTATATGACACCCTTTAAATTCAAAGAAATCATAGCCATAAATTTTCCAACCAATGAGACCATCTTAACCTTTTTCGTAGCAGATTCACTGGATTCAACTCTCTCCAAAATAAACCCGGTGTTTTGATTGTTTATTAGATACTGGTGAATAATGATGACTCCAGCTTTCATCGATGGGGACAAATCGACGCAAAAATGGCAATAACATCTTGACGTGGTATAAATCAAAACTGATGGATGTATCACCTTCAAATTTGTTTAGCTCCATTTTAACGTTCCCTGTCAATCCCTTCGGTAACCATCATTTCGAAGTTAAATAGTCACAAAATGAAAGTTTAAGTATTGGAAATTTACGCAACATAAAGCTTAATAGAGGAGCAACCAAATATGAATATAATCTTTTTATTACAACATTGCTCTCTTTTTAAATTCCTACTATATTAGATCGCACTCCCCCTATATGTATTTATTTATATATCTTGATCAAATATTCAATCGTTAATAAAATACTTTTTATTCATTCACTCAAGTTCAAATACATTTTTTTAAACTTTTAATGGATTACACTTGATGTTAATACAGTTTTTTCAAATATTAATTCAATTAAATATATTTAATTGGTGAGAATGCAGTTTAGCCTAACCACTTGGCTCGATTTCAAAAATTCAAACTTAAGTAAAACATTTGTTAAAATTGTATTTAGGTGTGGGAATTCTTCATCGTATTTCGCGCGACATTTTAGGAAGTAATCAGGCCTCGAATTTATGACTCGACCCATACATCACTGCCCTTGACTCAACTACATGAATTAATATTAGTGCTGCACAATATGCTAAATACACACTTAAATTACAAACTATAACTATGTTCAAATATCTCTCTCAAACTAGATAATGGATGAAATATTATTTTAAAAGTTAGACGAAGATTCAAAAGATAGAACTTTAGAAATGCGTTATTTTTTTACATATTTAAGGTTTTATTCAAAAATGATGAAAAAAGAAACCTTTACTCAATTAAAACAAACCTTTTATTTTTCAGAAGTCTTACCCTTAATATATTTTATTCAGGACAACCGTTTTAGTAAAAACTGGGTTTATTTTCTCATAAAATCTAGTTTCAAACATTTGTTTCCTTTGATAAAAAAAGGGGAAAATAGATTACCACCTTTTTCTTTTTTTTGTCGTAAAAGTTTCAGCAGCAGATGTCACCTTTCGTTTTCTGTTCCTATTATAAACGCGTTAGTTTTGAAGTGCAAGCAATCGTGAAAAAAAAATATGTGAGTCCTAATTATATTTAAATAAATCATTACTCCAAAACATTAATGTTTTAATTTTACTTAAAAGATCTAATTATATCCCAGATTCATTTTTCATGGTTGACGGTTTATGACTAAAACGTATTTTGTTACGTTGTTGCCCATTCATTCCATTTTCAAATTAAATAAAAATATTAATTATACTTTACAACTAAGGATTACAGTACTATAATAAGCCGTTACACAGGTAAAATGCGAAAATTAGTTTAAATCATGATCGTTTATTCTACATCGATTTTATCAATGCAAAATATATTTCTATAAATTATGCACGTAACTATAATACAGATTTCTCTCAATATCTGTAATTACATTATATATGGAAGACAAACTTACGTTACGGATCAAAATAGAAGCATAAATACAACATAATCCGCCAATGACACACATGTAAATTGCAAATATTAATTGAATCATTAAAAAACAGAACTGGCGTATTCTCAATAGAAAAGTATAAGAGGGAAAATAATTAAATGGCGTATAACTCTTTAATAATAATTAAACTGCCATAGTGGGGGAAAATGACTTTTGTCTAGGACGTCATAAATTATATCATACATAAATTATATCAGAATTATTTCTACAAAAGATGATCATGATTGCACTATTATTAACATTATATTCAGAAGTAACATAAGTACTATTGGTGATGGAACTCGTAATTTTTTGAACCTTGGTTAAGTGTTGGAAACGACGACGCTAGAGCTGACACCTCCCTCTCCAAATTTTCATACCACGTCAGTGGGAGGACTTTGAAGCTCAAGAGGTAAATGGTTGATCAATTATATTTCCAATAAGTTTATTTTTTAAAACATGTTGAGAAATAAATGAGGCCTCTCATTAAATTATTACAATTCCTTCAATGCGAAAATTTATTCATTTATAAGTTTTACTTATTCAGTTATATTAATTGTATATTAAGAATAAATTATTTTCCACACAGAATTTTGTCTCATCGTTCTAGAATCAAATAAAATTTCTTATTATTATGAATTTTTATTTCATATATTCATGGTTAAATAATTCTCGGAAAAATTTCAGGTATCCCGGTTTTGTTTGAAAATTTTACTAGATTTCAAGTAATAGAAAATTCAGTCAATATGTAATTACAACTGTAAAACTAACAGGAGTATTCATAAGTTAATTGCATCTTAATTGATATATAAAAGAAAAAAGTTTTAAATGGAACATACTGACATTAAATAATGCCTCATAAAACTCATAACTAATACATTTTTACTATCGAGATTACTCCTTCGTATATCAAAAAGTAAATACTTGTATAATTACTTAAGTACCTATAATTTCAAGATTAAATTGTCTTTCAGACTCTTATGAATGTCAAAAAAATAAATAAAACGGTTCAAAATAAGTACAGTACTTATTGGGAGCGTATTATTTGCTATTTAAATAATCTCAAAATTCTATTATACACAGTCAATACGCTTTGTAATTTTGAAAATAGGCAACCTGTAACACAATCTTTGATTCCACACCATGCTATTATATACAAAGGAGTTCAAAAAGTAGATGTGTTATAAAAAATGGAGTTTCGGAAGACAATCGATTTTCTCTTTCTCTATCTGTCTCACACATTGTAGTAATGACTAGTGCTCTGTTTTTAAGAAGTCCATTAATGACGATACCCTTTTTGAATCATAATAAATAGTCACAATAACTATTCCAGCCACTGAAACGTGTCTTCTTTTTCTTTAGAACAGATTCTCAGGAAATAACTGAATATTTTGACTGTGTTTTGGTTTCCGGTGTATAGTGAAAACTCCTCAACAACTAGTCGCAGCACTGCTCAATCAATTGGTGTTTATTTATTAACGTCATACATAAAAGCAATCGAGGGCTATTGTTGATAGACCTCGGAATTTTGGCCAAGTGAGGAAACAAACCAGAGCTGGCACTTCCCTCTCCAAACTTACACACAATGCATTTGGGAAGACATAGAATCTCGACCAGATTTAACATGCATCAGCTCATACACAGCGGATCTTTATAGGCATTGGGGATGAAACTCACTTCTGGACGAAAATGCCTGTCTCAAGTCCATGTTCATGACCTCAAGTCCACGTTCATGATCTCAAGCTCATGTTCATGATCTCAAGTCAACGTTCATGACCACTAAATTACCGCAACAACAAATTAATTAACAATTAATTCCAAATTAAATTTAACAAATGAATTAATTTCTAATGTGTTACAGAGCAATTTGTCAAATGGCAACACATATTAGTAATACCATTTTAAAAAAGCCATCTATCGTCAATAACAGGTACTTTTGAAAATACTTCGTAGACAGAAAAATGTTCACTAACACAAAAATATAAGAAATTCTAATAGAATCTAATTTTATTACTGGCTGTATTATATATTTGAAAAACTACGCTAATAATAGGTAAAAAAATGTTGCATTTGTTGTGAAATTTCTGTGAACAATTTATTATAGACCTAAATTTACATGTAACATATCTTGATTTTAAAGAATTTGAAGTTCTGTTTCACGACATATCACTGATGTAACTATTGAAACTGAATCTTTTTTATACATGGAAGAGGCAAGTCAAAATATCCTATCTGTACAAGTATTCAAATATTATTCATGAAGCTTAGAATTTTCCGGGTTTTAAGTTTTCTAACCTTACAGAACAGCATAAAAATCACTTTCTTAAAATATTCATTGCATCATGTCTGTCTAAATTTTAAAAGTCTCTGATGCTAAATCAGGAATCTTTTAATGTATTCAAAAAATACTTTTTTTTACAGTCTGGTTCGAAGCAAACAATTTTTTTAAGTCATCACAAGGTTCTGAAACATTTTATCACTACAAGCAGTAAAAGAAATTGGTAGTTTCTAGAGTAAATTTGTTCAAATATCTAAGCAAATAAAAATATTTAAACTAGAAATAAAATCTCTGTTTAAAATTTAATTGTTTCATTTATATATAAAACTTAACTAAAAACAAATTTAAAAAAGTATGTTAACTTGGGTTGTAATAATGATTATGATCTCCCAACATTTTAAGTCCCGGGGATACCATAGGAATTACTGTATATTTTTCGATCCTCCTTCTTGTCAATCATGTTTAACTTTCTTTTCTCAATTTCTAAATATTTATATCATAGTTACATTTTGTTTGGTTCGGAAAGGTCGCACCTGGCTTTTACGACATTAAATTCCCCATCACTCAATTATCGCACACTATAAAACTTTGTTTCGTTTTGGATGACTTCCTTTACCAGGATAATTAATTCAAATCACCCATATTTCAAGGTCAAATTTATTTAATAGTGTAGATTAAAATCATTTAAGCGATTCTGAAAATCATTTGGAATATTAGTAGCAATTTTTAGTCATTTGAAATAATTTTGATTTTCAGAATTTACTTCGCAGCAATTGAATTTCCTTAACCTATTAATTTTGACTTAAAGTAGTTTTAAAACTCTAAACAAAAATAAGGCCGCAATTGAGATTCACAAAGAAATAAACATATTTTATACTGCATCTTCTTAGGATGTGGCAGCACCAACTCATAAAATGAAACTGAAATTCTTCACTGACGCCCCTTGGTTTATTAGGAACTCAGTGATCCACTCTGAATTAACTATAAATCCAATTGCCAGGCTTTTCAAATATATTTTGTTTACTATCAAAAATAATGATAATCCCTTGATGAAGTTTAATGTGTTTTGATCTGCATCAATACTAGATACAAATACTTTTTCATACGCAACAACAAAATGGTTCTTTCCTATAAATTCTACTTACGGCTACCGGCTACCGGCCATTTTGATTTCATCAGCTTAAAATTAATCCTATGAAATTTGAACTTTCGCTCTCAAATATTTACCATTTGATCTACTTGAATACAATAAAGCGACTCTGAAAGAGTAAAAAAAGGCTGAAGGCTTCTGTAGTATTGCTTTTTCCCATCGATTTCTGAAAATAGCTTAAAATACTTTAAAAAACACAGGAAAACTCATAAACGAATCATTAAAATAGGGGTAAAATATTTTTAAGACTTGGAGGAAAAAAGTAATTCCGCATAAGCCTTCATTATTCACTTTATTGCATTCAAATGAATGGATCAAATAGTAAACATTTGAGAGTAAAAGTAGGAATTTCATAGGATTAACAATACGTTCACGAAATCAAAATGACCGGTAGACGGGTGCCTTAAAATCAGTTTTTCATCACCTTTGGAACTAATAAAATCATACGAAATTTTGTTATTCTTCTTCATCCTGCATTGGCTTTCGCAAAACTTCTAATTGTTGTTTTTTTTAAAATTGTCTCCTTTATTTCATTCGACTCCCTTTTACTTTAGAATTCTGTACAATGTTTTCTCCTGTTTCTATATTCAATTAATTCCAAGCAGAAGAATTTCGTTGGCTGTCACTAGCCAATCAATCAATTTTTGTGCTGGTTAGAAATATATTTATGGAAAACATGCAGGGACTCTAAATTTGCCGCGGCCAGGTGTGTTCGATTAGCAATTCGTGGCAGGTATTGTTTTGTCCAGTGGTGAGTTTGTGACTTGATGTCACTCAACACTCACCTTGTAGAGGGATTGTTGCACGTCAAATCTGTCGAAGTTCATAGTCCTCCCTTGGGCGTGGTATGCAAATGTGGGGAGAGAAGTACCAGCTCAGGTCTCGTCCTCATCAATGCACAGATGCTCAAAATAAAGAGGTCCAGTACCAGTAGCTCTAGTGTTGCTTTTAAGGGCGATATTAATAAACAATCAATAAATCAAACCCTTAATTTGCCTCAACAGAATTGGAACAATTGCCACATTGTTATGTCTAGTCAATCGAAACTCGTTAATCCTAATCATTCAAATTCAATGATTAAATCATATTTATATAATAATTGGTTAAATATGTAAAGAAATTAAAACAACCTCGTAAGCTCAATTAATCGGACATTTACTAAACACTGTAACGCATCATGTTCAGCATCTAACGAATTATATCTTCAGTTAAGCAGCATGTTATGCCAAAGCCAAATAAACCGATCTTTATTGAGAGTATGTGGTATATATATATATTTTATATCGTGTATATAGTCATAAACCAATTTTATAATCAAACAGACTCAATAGCAAGGAAAAATACAAAATACATATTAGATCCAGATTACTATCAATATAAGATCAAACTATATTAAATCCATCGTGAAATAAATTTTAAAAAAGGAGTTCTTTTTTTATGTTTTCTTTGTACGATTTCATATGCTACAATTTGGCGACGCTTTCTTTTTTTTTTTTTTTATTTCAAACCAGGATTCGAAGCAAAACATGTTTTGGAAAACGTCTCCAAAGATTAAATACGTTTTCTAATATGGTAAAGTAAATAAAATATGTCGAGTTGCAACAAAAATATTTCCTTTCTACATCTTTTAACCTATATTTGAAGTTTCTTCCAAATTAATAACGCAAGGTATTTTTAGACTTAATTTTGGAGTAATATACCTGTTTTATAATGTTGTCAGTTAATTTTGTAAATTATTTCAAGTTACATTTATTACCACGGAGCTGTTTCGTTTAAAAATGATTTAAATATTTCACTCCATTTGATTCAATTAATTTTACTTTCTCTAGTAGCTCTGTTGCGGGTTATGAATCAGTCTTTCAATTTCAAAACTTATTTCAGCGAGTTTATTTAATATAGAAATATCTTTTGTATATTATTCGAAAACATCCATTCTAATATAAATAGAATTTATTCTGAATTGTCAGTTAATCAACCAAACATTCAGAATTGAAAATATATGAATACATCTTACACACACAAACTATCCTGTAATATTCAAAATATTTACTTATATGTAAAACTAATATTAGGACATATTTGTTTTGTAAAGTTATGATTTTGTTTTTAAATTAGGTAATTTTATTTACCTAAAAAGTGTTGTTATTGAAAACTGAATAATTATGAGTTTGAAATTCAAAGTAATTGCGAAGCAATAAGAATAATATTTCATAAACAACTCTCTTTATCCTTTCTTTGTTAAAAATCATTTAAATGTTACACGGTATTAAAGAAGTAGTGTTTGTACTTTATTTTCGATTTACTGTCAAAGATTTTATTAGTTTAAATATTTGACTTGTTGTTGCGTAGTTGTACTTTTCCCATAAGCAACGTATAATATTCTTAAAAAGTAGTATAAATATTTACAAATATATACCAAAATGAAAAGCACTCTTCAGTAGAAATAGAACAATAATTAAACATTCTAAAATTCTCAGAATAAATACTGCAGCTGTCGTGTCATTAGGAGGTAAGTGATCGTTCATTACTAATCGTTTTGTGTTTGTGAGATACACGATTGATTTTTTTATTACTGTGCTCTTTCTGTAATATGGCCGATATCAGACTAAAATAATACCAGATTACTGAAAAATCATTTATCATAACGCCTTCAAGCAAAAAAGACTAAAGACACTGTGTATTGTAGTGTAATACTTAGTACTTTTACATTAAATAAGGTGTCAAACATACGAAGTATATAAAAATTAAAAACAAAATGTATTGTTGTACATTAATTTCGAGCATTATTCAGTTGAAGTAGAAGAAATAATTTTCTATGACTTGTGAGCCGGTATACAAATACCTGATTGGTAAAGTACCTCATTATTGAGAGAATACTGCATGACGTTATTAATTTTGGATTTTGGGATGAATAAGTATTAAATCTCAGAAAAAACATTTAATTTAAAAGGAACATTTATTTGTCTTAATGCGAAATATCCAATTATTAAAGAAATATTATTATATTATTACAAGTATTAAAATTATATTATTTTCAAGATAGTAAAATAAAATCAAAATAAGAGAAATAAGAAAATAAGCTCAAAATAGTAAAAAGGTTCTATGCATAGTTTTGCAAAGAACAGATTTATCCACTCAAGGTACGTTATTTTTCCGTAATTATTGTTAAATTTCTGAATTATAATCATAAGAATTAAAGTAAAAGATAAAATACAGAGAAATGGACAACAGTAAACTTTTTCGATTTTAAAATTAAAGGAAATGATAAATTATATAACTAAATATATATAAGCTAAACGTAATTAAAATTAAAACAAACGATGAATTATTAAATTTAAATATTATATCAGCTATATGTATTTAAAATTAAAGCAAACGATAAATTATTAAATTGAATATATTTAAGATAAATGAAATTAAAATTGAAGCAAACATTAAAAAGTCAGAAAGTGATCGGGAACACCAAAAATGATTCACCTAAAACAATAGCCTTTTAAGTGGCTAAAAGTATATACATAGAAATATACATAAAGAAAAACTAAGTATTAAAAAAACAGCATGTCTTGTCGTTCTTATTGGGTTCATCTACTAAGAAACAATGTTTCAGACATTAAATATTGCAGCTAGCATAAATAATAGAAGAATGCTTCACCCGAATTTTGGCGAAAATAAAATACCATGGATCTGTGAGATATCATCACTACACTGAGTTAATTGCTTATGGGAGTGAGTGAGTGAAAGTAGAGGCTTATATCACAAGAATCAAATCTAACTAGCTATGATGTGCCAAGACATGTATAAATGTGATATAGGAATAAGAAAAACTGAAGAGAAAAAGAAAAAAAAAATATTTGTCAAGAAAGAGGATCGAAAATTGAGAAGGATCACTAGAGTATTCAGAGGGCGTATCTTCCGCACTTTCCAGAATCAAGGAAAGAACAAGATCGCTCAAGTCCCTCAGGTCCTGGTGTTCTGTACTTGCCTAAAGAAGGTAAGTCAGTGAGAGAGGAGGGGTTTTTGCTTAAGCAATACACATTGATATAATCAAATTATATACGAGTAT
>BMAW01066611.1:0-19437 GCA_019974015.1 Nephila pilipes
TGATATGCACATTAATTATTTAATGTTAATTCAGATATAACCTACAATGAAAATTACCACTTCCAAAATAGTTTTCAATTTACATCCCTAGAGATACTCTCAAGCAACCATTCCATCAATAAAATACTACCTGTCTCACTCTAAAATTGTACATAACCAACGTTAAATAACTCCTCGCTACATTCCCATCTATTCCACCACTCGTCACCGGTGCCCAGTAATTAAATATCATTCGAACTGGAAACTGAACCTCATGTATACGAGGGGGCTGAGAACGAGGGGAAAGGCCCGTTGTCAATTTTGCTAAAACTCAGCTATTACACCGAGTACTTCTGCGGATTCTGGGAGATTAAAATTAACCCATCGATCGTCCCAGAGACCGCTAAGAACGTATGCGGCACAGCAACCTCCTCCACCACACCCCTCTTCTTTCTAATCCAGTCCCAGTGAATCGTTCCTTATTAGTTAGATTTGTCCCTTCTGAGTGATTTTCAAGGACGCATGATTGGATGGACGGGGTTAGTCGAGTCAAAAAGTTTTGAATTCCTTTTGTAAGTGAAGATAATAATTTCTTAAAAGCATTTTTTAACTGATGAGGGTGAAAGATGTAAGATTACACATACTTTCATAAGGACATAAAGTTCAAGTCAAATGCCCAGATGAAGGCATTTTGATGTACGAAATAAAATATATTAATTTGTTCCAGACGTTTTGAACGAAAAATTCTATAAGGAAAATTGTTAGTGAATTGTTAATAAAATTGCTTTAGCGAGCTCATCTGAAAGGCGCTGTATATTACAGGCATGCTTTGTCCAAAATGCGTGATGGCAAATTGTTATTGAAAATATGCTTTGTGAAATTTAGACCAAAAGAGTGCAAATTAAAACGTTATCGAAATGAGGCTTCTATGAAATTTTACCACTGAGAAGTGAAGTAAATTATTATTGAAAAATCTTATTTTAGTCGAATAGTATCTGAAAAGATTGCAAATGGTAAATTGTTATTAAAAGAATGTTGACACATAGATGGTATTCATTACACATAGATGGAGCTACTAGAATTAAATCCATATGTTTTTATTATCTCTAACTCCCTCAAAGATGCGTGTATAAATTTGACAGCTGTCGGATCATTAGTTTGTGAATTATAGCATTTTGAGAGAAGCAATTTTGTTATTGTGAAAATGGATAAAAGGAATTTCTGCGTGTTGATAAAATATTGCTTTTGAAGGAACAGTTGAAGAAATACTTGGCTTGATGCCGAGACTCGGACACTGCCCCAGGAAAATCAACAATCAAGGATTGGTATGCTAAGTTTGTGAGGTGGAAATGAGCACCGAAGACGGTGAACGCCCAAAAGAGGTTGTTACCAACGAAAATATTACAAAATCCAAAAATGATTTTGAATGACCGTAAATTGAAATTGAATGAAATAGTAAACACCTGAAGATATCAACTGAACGTGTACATCATATCATTCACGAATATTTAAGAGAAAGCTCTGGCGCAAAGTGGTGCCGCTGCGCGAGCCTACTTTTGACCCAAAACAACGACGAGTTGATGATTTAGAACAGTATTTGTTGAAGATGATCGCATAAACCTGAGTTTTACGATATGTGACAATGATGAAACATATTCCATCGACACTGAAGTCCACCGACAGTCATCCGAGCGGGGATCGCATACTTGCTGAACCTGCTCTAAAGCGTGGGAAAACGCAACAGTCGGCTGGCAAGCGTTATGGCGTCTGTATTTGATGCGCATGAAATAATTTTCATTGACTACCTTGAAAAGAAGAAATTACCACAGCGACTAATATATAGCGTTATTGACCGTTTGAAGGAAGAAATCGCCAAAAACTACTGCATTTGAAGAAAAGAGTGCTGTTTCACTAAGACAATGCAATCACAAGACAGTGAAAACGATGGCAAAATCCATGAATTGGGCTTCCTCATCCACCGTATTCTCCAGATCTGGCCCGCAGCATCATTTCCTGTTCAGATCTCAAAAGAATGCTCGCTGGGAAGAATTTTGTCGAATGAAGAGATAATCGCCAAAACTGAGAGGCCTATTTTAGCGAAGGACAAATCGTACTACAAAATGGCATCGAAAAGTTAAGGGTCGCTAATCAATGTATCACCTTGAAGGAATTATGTTGAATAAAAACCACCTACAAAAATGTGTTTTAATATGGCAGGCTGGGACTTTTCAATTGACTATGAGAGATATATAGGTATATATATATATATATATATATGAAAAAGGCTGTTTAGATACATACCATCAAGAAAAATCAATGAATAAAGTAGTTGAACGAATTTGAGTTAAGCTACCATGTAGAAAATCTATAACTACTACCTTAAGAATAACAAAATTCCCATTTAAAATATTTCAGAACTATCGCGTAAACTCTTTTAATAGGTATGGATAAACTCTTAGAAGCATAATATGTATATCATCGTTCTAATTATTAGATATTAGATAAATTAATACAATCATCACACTTATTTGAACAGAAGTTAATTTATTTTGATGCGAAAGTTAATTTTCAAATAATAAGGTAATTTTCGACATCACTTATATCACCCTCTATTACCGAATATGCAAAGAGAGAGAGAGAGTGAGAAATGAAATCTGGTGTAAAAGAAAAAACGAATTTTACGCAAAAGTTTGAAATTTTATCAAGGACGCAACGATGCTATGTGGAATCAATAAAATTGAACGTAATGAAACAAATATAATTTTAGGCTATATAATTGTAAGTATTTTATATTCATTTTTTTTTCTTCAAATTCTCATTAAAAGTAAAAATGTGTTGAGCAATTTGTAGCATTTATAAGAAAAACGATTTATAAAATTTTTTTCTATGCATATTAAAAGATCCGTCGATCTATTTTAGAAGTATTATATTAAGTGTATGCAGTTGTTTATGTATTAATTTCCAATCATTTGATGAGTTTAATATAAAGTTTTAGAAAACAATAAGCAATGACAATAACTGATGTGATATAAAGAGCAATAAAACCCTTTAAAAATTTAAAGCACAAAAATTAATAAAATATTTCTGAACTTCTTGCTTGATTTGCTAAATTCTAATCTTAACAAGAGAAATTTTGATGTTTCTTTTCCGTGAAGGTTGAACTAAACTCGTTTTCGTTTTGAATAGACATTTGAAATGAAATACAATCATTTCAAAATAGATAACAGTACTTGCTCTGAAGGAGAGATTGTCTTGGTTTTATTTCTTAACGTCGTACAAGAAGCAACACGATTGACATTGGCGACGGACCTCGTAGTTCTGAACCTCGGTCAAGTGACGAAGACGACACCTGAACTCACACCCCTTCCCCCTGTTCATTGTGTAACGTACCTGCCTCGTTATTAATAGTTAGAGCCATCGAGGCACGCACGATGGATTTATCAAATAATTTGTCAAGAAGCTCTTAAATCAATTTAATCTTGCTGCGAATAAGAACGATCCAAATATATATATCTAATTTATTGGGTTAATAAAATCATGTCCTAAGCCAAATATTATAAATAAGATTAATTCCCGCTACAAGTCTTAGACGGAAAAATATTCGGATCTATGACTATTGACTCGAGCTTCACCAACCACAACATTTTTTTATCATGATCACTCAAATATCGTGTCCTCTGTTTTATAAGACAGTAATGTAATCTATTCTCTTGGATATAGTACCAACCGCGATAGCCTAGCAGTTAAGATCGCGGCGAACTCGTGGCTGGGGAATAGTGCGTTGGAATCCTGATACTACTTAGATCCACCGTTTAGAGGGGCAAATGCATGTTAAATCCGTTGAAGCTCCAAACCCTTCCATTGGTGTTTTGTAGAAGTTTAAGAAAGTTAATGAGTGATAGAGAAATTTAATGGCTATAGAGAGAGAGGGAGAGAGCCAGATATTCAAGTACCTACGCTGAGCCAAAAAGGCTGTAACTGTGCTCTAGATGTTTGAAAAAATGGGGGGGGGGGAGGTACAAAATGGTTGACAATAAGGAGTGTCTAAAATAGAGAAGTAGAGTTAGGGTATCCGACTGGTACGTAGCCTGAGTTTTTCAAAGTTTGTAGAAATAGATTCCTGCCCAGATGTCATTCACACCACTTAAATCGGGTTCGGAATTAAGAGGTCCACTGCCAATAGCCTTCCTGTGACTTCTATATGCGACGGTAACAAACAATCAGTTTCTTTAACTGATATAGTATTGACATCCTAACTATTTTTCATCTTAATTGAAAAAAAGTAAACAAATTATTTATTTTCATTACTTACACTAATTAAAATTTCATGTTACAGATGCATAACAAAATGGATAAGATACTAAACTGGAAAAGATTAAAAAAAAAGAAATATTTCTTCCTTGAAAATATTTTGTATCAAACCAATTTTTCAAAACAAATCAACGAATATGCTTGATGTCCAAATCCTTAAATTTTAAATCCCGGAACAGGCAAGCTCCTAAGTTTTTTAAGTCCCAAGCGTTGTTACTGGGGTATCGCAGAAAAAGTCCTTATATTGGAACCGAAACCGCAGTTTAGATAAAATGGCAAGGAAGTACTACTCTTTATGTCTTGTAATTTCAGCTGTAGGCCGGAAGGCTCAATAAGTCTTTTCTTCTTGAAAGCATAGGTTTCGAAGAAAACGAGGGATGAGACTAAATTGTTTTTATCCCAAAAGAACGGAAATGACAAAACGACGTTTTTAAAGAAAAAGAAAATCTAAATTGCTTTTGTTGAATGGAATTAAAAAAAATCGCGAGGTAGGTATCTGTAAAAGAAAAGCTCTGCTCCCAGTTTTCTAATGGCACGTATTTAATTTTCATTTCAAAGGCAATGGAATCTTTTAGGATTAAGGAGTTATCGAACGGTGTATAAAGTGATACTTTATTGCATTTCGTTGTGATCTTAAATTATGAAATTGTGTTGACTATATAATGATTTTATCTTGGAAACATTTGCAGTTCTTGTTATTAATCATACAAGAAAGCAAAATAATTTTTTTTATTCAGAGTAATTTCATTATTGAAAAAAAATTTATTAAAAAAATTTAGTGTAAAGAATCTCTTATTGATGAGGCAACGATAAATTATGTCTTACCTCCGTCGTGATAATTGTTATTGTACACATATTGACCATTTTAAGATGATACGATAGAGATCAAGGTTCCGATCTCGTGGAGGCGTTGCTTTTTGTCCTGACGCCACTTAAAACACGTCATGTAGCAGGGGTGATGCACATTAAATATATCAAGGTTCCAAACCCTCACGTTGGTGTGGAAGTTTGGAGAGGTGGTGTCAGCTCCATTCTTGTCACTTATTCGAAGTTCAAAACTAAAAGTTCTATCGCCAATATGTCTTGTGTCGTTTTTAAATACAATATTAATAATACATAAATTGATGCAAATTTTTTAAATCACTCGAGAGTTATCTTATGTTGAAAGGTAAAGGGCAATTCCTTGTTTTCTTTTTATAGAAGAATGGGTACGTATTTGAAAGGTATAAAACACAGACCTTATAATTAAAAAAGAAAAAAAAATGAGAACTGAGAATCGAAGCTACTTTAAAGCTTGGTGTATCTCTAAATTGACAGTTTTGGTATATGTAAAAAGTAAGGTGCCAACTTAGGTATTGACCATGTCATCTGATCATGCAGTAAAACGACGAATATGGTCGCAACTTCATAACATGTGTTATTAACTTTAAGTTAATAGTGGGTTCAAGTCCTGATACCATTTAAGACAGGTCTCGTCCGGCACCGATGCACATTAAATATGTTGAGGCTCAAGATACACTGGCTGGGATAATATGGAAACCAGGATAGTGCGGTGCCAGCACAGGTATCTTCCTTGTCACTTACCAAAGGATCAAAATTACAAAATCCGTTGCCAGTAGCCTTCGAGTTTCTTTCAAGTAAAACGTTAATAAAACATTAATAAATCAGTCCAAAGGTTGAAGCACATTAATGTGCAAATTCCAGGGGTAATATGGCTGTGGAGAGTAACATGGTAATTTATGTATCGCCCTTTGCAGCAACAGAATACACGAATTCATGCACGAGTGTTTGTAGTCGATATTGCTTCTATTAAGTCCAGGGATTCAGGCCTTTTGTCACACATAATTTCAAGTCTAGTACTTGAGTGTGGCTCAAAAGGTATGTGTCTTTGAAGGCAAATAGCATCGTTCTGCTATTTCGTCTCCTTGTTGGTTCGAGCGACGATACCAATAAGGATCTCTGATGAAACCTGATTGATGTATGATAAATTTGTAGGGGATAAAATTTTTAAATTGGGAAGGTGTAAAAATTAGGAGAATGAACAGGTCATGTGCTCATAGATACCTTAAAATATCCAATTCCTTAAAATATCCAATCGATACTATGATTTTGAAAAAAACGTATATAGGAATAATTGTTTTTTATATTTAGTCGCGCATCAATTAGAATATAAATAAAAATAAATTTTTAAACATTTTATTACAATTTTTTTAAAAAAAAATACAATTGCTTGGCATAAAAAGAGGAAAAGTAAGCATATTTTCAAAATATTCTCTTTTCATGAAATATCCTTCTATAACATCGTTATGTAGCATATGTAAAGTATAATTACTGAAAGAAGCCTGTACTAGGACTTAGGAATAATTTGTAATTATTTTCATAGCTATTGTCAGTCGAAAAAGAACACAGATTTTTTTTTTAAAAAAAAAAGTATTCTCCATTCGTAAATTTTTATAATGTATAGTTAATATGTGAATAAATTCACTTGTAAATTATACATTACAAAAATTTTATTTCAAGATCTCAAGAATAATATGAAAAACATTAATATCACATTTTATCAAAGTATACTGAAACCCATTTGATTGTCATCTTTTATATAATGGAATTGCATTAGAAATTCAATTCTTCAGAAGTTCAAACTTACATAGAAAACACAGACATACACAGTAAATGCACGAACGAGCCTCACTTTTATAATTCTCACCTATTTATTTCTCTTCTTTCACTTTATTTGTTTGCCATTTAATTTTTTTTCTTGCCAGATTTGCTGATAGTAATTAATGTCGTTTGGAGTCAGCAATACGAATAGTGTCAAAGTTCTTAAAGACATCAAATGTATACTGTCCAAGAACCACATCTGTAGCACTCAATGTTTTTTACACTCCCTTGTAACCGTCATTAAAATGGTTAACAGATATATATGTCCCAAGAGAAAGAGTTTCATGTTCAATAAAGACATCTCTTGGGATTATTTTTCACATGCAATCATCGAAACATTCATTGGAATTTTGTGTTTTACAATGGAGGTATTTTTTCTATAAATCTTGCTGGAGTAAATTAAGTTACTCTAATTTAATGGAATTTTTTTAACTACGGTTGTGAGGAGGAGTTTTCCTTTTTCATTAATTTTTATTCAGGAATGAATAGCACATTGATACACTACTGGCAATTAAAATTGCAAAACTATGAAGGGAAGCAATTACAAAAAAAAAAAAAAAAAAAAAAAAGATATTTATTGCACATAAAAAGAATAGCATGAAAACAAAATCATTTAATTTGCAAGCAATTTAAGGGTTCATAGGGTTACGAAATTAGTAGAAACAACAGCCAATCCTGCCAGTTAAAAAGTTCCTTTTCTCGGTTAGGCATGGAGTCGAACTGGATTTGGATAATAGAAACATGCTGCTTCAAATCTATGCCACACCCCAACTGTATTAGCTGAAGAGAGGTGGAGGGTCAGTCTCTCATCAACTCATAACCAGATATTTTCAATGGGTAATAGATCTGGAGATCATGCAGGCCAGGGAAAAATTCAAATGCCCATGTATCGAGGAAGGTTAGAACACGACTTGCAACATGTGGTCTTACATTATCTTGTTGGAAGATGACGTTTGGCACGCCTCGAAAATAGGGCAGAACCACTGGATGTAAGGTGTCAGAAATGTACTGACCTGCGGTCAAATTAAAGTCGATCCGAAATAGATGGGCATGCCGTGGGAGCAATGGTAGTCCAAACCAACACACCTGTTGCAGAGTCATATGCCGATATCGAATGCAAACGGGTGATGAGTGGCCAATTCATCGAACTCCAGAACATATACAGCCATCAAGAATTACTGTATGAACCGGGACAAATCTGAAAGATGACATTGGCCACCCACTGTATCCAACTGCCGTTTGGTGCATCAGCCTCTCTCTGTGCTTTCTGCATTGTCAGGGGACGCCCGACAATGGTCGCCAGTACTGACAGTCACGCTGCTGCAAACGTCATCGCACCGTACGAGAGAGTTCAGGCAACCTAACTGTCCAAGGAAGTGTGGAGAAATCTTGCATACAATTCATAGTAGCACATGTCATAAATAGCCAAGCGTTATCTTGTTGAAAAGAACGCCCTGAGAGTCGCAAAAAAACGGTAACAAAAGCGGTCGTAGAAAGTCGTTTACGTACTGATGTGCTGTCAGTGTGCCAGAAATGAATACAAAAAGGGTCCGGTAATCAAAAGAGATATAACCTAGACCATAACACCATGTTTTGTTCCTGTGTGGCTTACAATAATAAGGGCATAATCCTCATGCTGCCCTGAACATTTCCAGAAACGTCTGCGGTTGTCGTCAGGACACAGTTGGAAACGGGACTTATCAATAAAGATTATGCATCCCTTGTCAGCACAGTTGCAAATTAATAGAGCTCGATAATACTTTCTCGGACTTAAATGTGTAAAGGCGTGAGGAGTAACGATCATCTCGAGCGTAAATTCCGCTCTCTCAGTCGTCTGTCGAGGGGCATGTTGGACACATATGTGCAGACCATACGGTGTATAGTTGAAACATCGAATATGGTGCTGTGACAGTTGCTCTTGCAATCTCTATATCTTTCAGTTCTGTTGTGGTCCTCTGTCGCTGACGTTCCGACGTCGGCATTTGCCTTTGTTGACCCACTCTGGCCAGAATCGTCTAATAGCCGATCCCGAAGTAGAACGATTATTCAATTCATCCAATCAGCCTTTCTCATTCCGATAACACCAGCTCTTTCAAACTGTGAAATATGCTCGTAATATGCACGAATTCTTTGGAGAGGCATTATTACAGCCGACGTAAGATATCCACAGTCGAAATGTAACGGAAATTTTCACCATCCGATTGATAATCGCTCCTTATGTACACCTGCTGAATGCGCAGTTTTGATGCTCTGTAGCTCCCGCTATTCATTCATTAGACACCAAAGTTTAATCATTTGTATGTTCGGTCCCAATGTCTTTGTATATGCATTTCAATCCCAATCGGGCAATTCCTTCTTCTGTCGAATTTTTTGTTATAAAGTGTTAAAAGTTTTATTTATTACCAAGAATGACCGAGATATATATGGATGCAGCATATTACGCTTATTATTTAATTCTTAGGTACTTAGTATTGAAAAATATAATTTTTCGTATTGATTCATTTGGTTTTAGGAAGTCGTAGATTGAAGTAACTTTCAATATGGGAAATATATATATTATCATCTGCTAAGTTCTATAATGACGGACCTTCAAATGGTCACAATGGTACTCTCTCTCTCTCTCTCTCTCTCACACACACACACACAAATATATATATGGTTATTTATAAATGTAGAATATTTATGGTTTTATAAATATTGAAAAATTATGATTTTATAAATGTAGAATATTTATGGTTTTATAAATATTAAAAAATTATGATTTTATAAATGTAGAATATTTATGGTTTTATAAATATTGAAAAATTATGATTTTATAAATGTAGAAAATATATGGTTGTAATAAATAGAGATAATTATATTACATTTCTATGTAATATTTATTTATTCCTCAGTATAAGAGTTCAGGCTTAATATTTCCCACATTTAAGTCTTTTCGTTAGAAAATGTTTCAAACTCGTACCGACGTTTTCATTTTTAAGTCAAAAGGAATCGGTGAATTGAATTTTTACCTGAACAACCACTAACGAACTTTTATTTCGAGAACTCCAAACATCTTTTGTTCAATTGGATCACTAGATTTGCGCGAAGCAATGAAATGTTTTCCTTTTTCACTTACTGTCTTGTAGATACTCTGGAGTGGTTTTAACTATTGTTATTTTGTAAAGGAAGCCGAATTTACACGTTTCGTCTCTTATAGAATAACAAACTCAAAATTTGCTTAATGGATTGATTTAAATATTATTTTTACTGAAGTAAGAGGAACGAGAAATTCTAAATGCTATTACAGTCGTATCATATTAACCACTATTCAATGATAAATGAGTTTTCTGTGCATGCATTTTTATTGTAGCTCTTTGATAAGCAATTGCTTGTGATATCACTCCCATATACTGTTGCACATACGTCTAAATTTTATTTTTGTGAAATGTTGATTAATCTTTTATCTGAGAATATCACGACTACCTATTAAGAGTAGGTATTAGTACGTTTTCCCTCTATTGTATATATATGATTCACTCAGTGAAGCTCGAAAAGTGAAAAATTCCAGTTTTCATTATTTTTGCTGTTAAAGTTTATTTTAAGGTCTCGTGGTCAGTAATATCAGTTGTACCTTTAACGATTTTTTAGTGGTCAAGTTTTAAAAATTATGAGGATTTTTTTTCTCTTATTAGTGATTTCCTTAATCTGTTCAAGACCTGCGAAAGGAGAAAGAACTGCTTTCCCAGACCTGCTCGCTCTGAAAGTGTAGGCATGCATGGGACCAGGTGATTTTCCTCATTAAGCCTAATTTCATATAAAAATTAAAATAAAATCATCCTAGCCATTAAATACGCTGAAACTTACAGATTATTGTCATTGATAGCATCTAAATACATGGTTAAAATGTTTTAGAGATATTTAAAAAACAATTGCGAATTTTAAAGACATATATTTATTTTGATAAAAAAATTATTTTGCTTCGAAAATAATATAAATGACAAAAATATTTAATTTATGAGTATTTAAAATATAGATGAAATATTAGAGAATTGAATACAAAAAAATATTGAAAAATGCTTAAAACTTTTGAAGCTTACAAAACATCCCCTTACCCCAAAAGCGGGAATTAAAGGTTAACACTCTGTGGAACAATGTTTGAAATAAAAAGCGGACTTCAACCATCCTCTAGAGACCATTAAAAATTCAAATAAAAAGTTACGATTTGAAATCACACCAGTGTGATCATGGGTGCGATGGCACACTAACACCGGTTATGAATACGATACTGTGGGCCGTGAAGGAAGAATCTCGCGATCACGAACATGTGATCACGGTAAAAATGCTTTTAAGATCGTAGGAAAACTCGATAATATTGAATGAATAAGAAAAATGGCAAGACCAGAGAACTTAGTTGGGGGAGAACTTAATCTGCAGGGTGAAGCAGAAAGGATGAACGTTTTTGAAAGGGCTTGAACTCATCATTCCATGAAGAGAAAGATGTGCAATAAGTGGAGTTAGGTTCATGAAGTATTTGCATTTTTTTTTCTGTTGCAACTTGAAACTGTGTTGATGACACAGAAAGCGGCTTTGGATACCTCTGTTTTGTTACGAATAACGAGTATATCACGGCCAGTTTAAAGGAAGTTTCGTCCCCATTTCAATACCCATAAAAATCAAGCTGTTATCCCTCGTAACACATTGAATTTCATCTCTTCAAACACGAGGTGCAATAATGAGGAAAACACCATTGGAGGAGATACGAATGGTTCATATAACCGAAAATGAAGAGGCCATGCTGCACCTTACGAGTTGAATTGTTTGAAAACATTCTTCTGAAATTAGCCTGAATAATCGCCCGTGAAGTTCTGAAAATCGGAAAGAATTATGCGTAAGTCTGTTACATAGCTCTAAAGCGACGGTTTAGTGCTCTATGGGAAAAACTTGCGACATCGGTCCATAAGTTGAAGACAATAATGAGATTACAGTTACTGTGAACTTGAAATACTATATCGAGATAATAAACGATTTATTTTTACGAAAATTACGACGAAAACATAATCCCATCCAATGTGTGTAGTTTCAAAAGGATGGGGGATATAACAAAAGGCTAGAACATCAATGGAAGTTTCGGCGGCTGGATGTTTTGGTTTTTGCTACAATTTGGCAGATATTTTTCGACCCCATGAAGAAGGCAGTTAACCTTCGATCTATTCGTTCGAAGAAAGGGTGTCCGGTTGCTGTTTGGAGTGCTCTGATCAAAGAGATCGAAAAAAAAATCCTCCTCGGGCTAGTTATTAAGGCATTTTAACATCTCTCGTCATTTTTGAAGAAATTCACCCCATTCTGACTCTCCAATATCATAATGATGATACGAAGAGAAGCATTTAACTGATATTTATACAGAAGCTAAATTTTCAAGTCAACTGCAATTGAATTGATCCTCCCTGTTGTATTGAGTCAACTGCAAAATTGAACATATACCTCCTCCCTGTTTTTTTTTTTTTTTTTTTGAGGACATTTTCCATTTGAAGTTATCAGCTGTCTCTAGTTGAAGTGGCAGGTCTGTTTAACTCCTGCGCTGTTATATGAGTAATCGTGATTTATGTGCGGTTGTCTTAGTTAGACATGCAGATGCAAGGTTTTTGCTTTGGGGCACATGTAACTATTAGTTCTAGGCTGTGTTTCCATTTAGTGGGTCACTACTTCCATGACTGAAGTTTTTCCATACCGTGGTGGGGTAAGTACAATGACCTTGATTGTCAGTAAGTTTTCGACCCTTAAATTTTTGGGAGGGAAGGAAAGTAGTTCAGTCGCTTTTTATCAACTAATCAAAAGGGGATTCCCCCTTCGTGTAAGTTATTAAAGCGTTATAAAAACTGTAGTCGTTTTTGAAGAGAGTCCTCGTAATGGAATTTTCCTTCTCTTTCCTAGTTAGCTCATTTTCTGGTTTGGTGACATTCAACGGCCTTCTTGATTCCCTGATTTATTTACTGTACGGTTATTACTTGTGGGGTCACCTCAAGTTACGTGCATATAGCGTAAACCTAGTAAATTGGGGGAAAAATGAATGAAGATATTCATGTGATATTTGAACAAATTGACAGAGTGGTGTTTGAAACAGTGCACGCCATCTTTCAAAAACGCCTTTAGAAATGCGTCAGTGACAACGGATATCACATGGAAGATGTTGTAATCCACACTTGATTCAGTCAAAAGCTATTTCAATACGAACTAAGGTACGCAAATAAATTTCTTTTTAACGAAATATTCAATGGTTTCGAGATTTCTTAAAATAAATTTTGTGATATCTTTCCTTATGTGACATCCGTTATTTCTATCTTATCCTGCACTTGAGTCTATTCTACGTGGGTGGTTAAGAAATTAGGAAAATCTTCGTTAGTTTGCTGATGACGTTTTTAATAGTATGAAAAAAAAAAAAAAAAACATGACCATATATTTTCTGGAATTCACCGGTAACTCGGTTATAAGATTTCGCGATCAGTGAGATTATGAGTACGTTCAACTATTCTTTTATTGGTCAATTCTGAAGACTAAGACAATTACTAAGAATTCTATCTTGCATAAGTGATTTCCGTAATAATTATAAAAAATGTCGGAAGAGCATAAATGCTACTCAGAAGACTTATATCGATGTTGGAACTTATATTAGTTTATATTAATGCTGTAACTCGGGAATTATTGCCCATGTATCCCGTATACCCTGGACACATTGTACTTAAAGTTTAGTACATAATTTAGTAACTTTACGAATTCTGGCATTACATTTGATTAACTAACTAAAACGGACGAAATGGACAATGAAATAATAGTTATTTTTGTATATTATATAATTAACATACTAATAGCTTGAAACCTATTCTTGAGGTGAATCAAACTAAAAAACGTAATTAATTCAACAGATAATGGAAGTAAATGCAAGTTTCAATTCGTTTAATTCATCAGCCTCTAAAATAATTTTAAGGTAACCAAAATCTAAAAATGCTTTAAATTCTACATTTTTTTGATTTTGTTGTTAAAAATTATAGACCATTTCACTGATTTCATTGATATATTATTTCTGAGAATTAACGAGAACTGAACACTAGGAAATTGAATATTAAAATAGGAAGAAATTATTGATACGTTCGTAGTAAAAGAATATTTATTTGTATTTTTTTTCTAAACAATTTAAGTGAATATAATAAATAAAACCCTAGAAAATTGAATTTTAAATCTATAAACAAACGTGTACCATACCATGGAGGAAAAAGAATGTTTTTTCGTTTTTCTCAAAACGTACTTTTTTAGGATTCTGCTACATTTTCTTTAAAAATATACTTTATCCAAAATGCTGAGTTTTTCCACGTAAGGAGATAAGATTATTTTCAATACAGTGAATGCTATTTTTTTTCCGATGAATGCTCACAATTATTTGGTATAATACAGTATTGTATAAAATTAATTCAAATTGGAATCATGAAATTTAAATTTTTTTTAACCCGCATTCCAATTTATTTTGAAATGATAATTATGTTCAGGGAGTTATAAATGTAGTGAAATTTATGTTACAGTGTAATTAAAATTAATTACACTATTTATGAATGTAAATATAATTATCGATTATTAATTACACCTATATAGATTTTTTATGGATATAAATGTGGTTTTCTTAACAAAAATTGATACATAAGTATACAAATATCCCATTGTCAAAATAAAAATTTAATTGCTTTTAAATAAAAAAAAAATTGAAAACAATTTGAACTTAGCTTAAATTAATCTCGTACTAAGACGTCTCAGTTACCGTAAGTTGTATCTCAACGAATTCCACAATCAATTTTCATCGTATGTTACACAAAGAAGAGCACTTGACCCCACTTTACCAACAGCACAAATTTCTCCTTTTATTGGCATCTTAAAATAATAATGCATATAAAACAAGATGATGCAGTTCAATTCTTTTATTAGCATATTTGCATACACGTAATTCGGGAAAATAAAGTGTTCTATCTGGAAGAAGTGGAATCATTAGAATGGGATAAAATTTTACTATATTAAGCAGCAAATAAACTGCATCCCCAATGAAACAATTTTACAATATTAATTATAGGTACATTTAATTTAATTCATTTGTTTATTCGTATTCTGGATTGCTAAGTCTTCAAGAGTTAACAAATCATACATCAATAAATAATTTAAAAGTATTTGTTTTTAGAGCATGAGTACTATTTCCTACATTCAAACTTGGCAAAAAGACCTTAAAAATTTACAAAGCAATGTGCAACAATGGGATGCATAATTTATTTCAGCTGTCCTTATGGACATTTGCTAGACACTAGTCATTTCCAGCAACTCAACTTCTAAATTAAACAAGCAGAGTTAATATAGAAATTGAGGTGTAGTGAGATAGTAGAATAGCAGTAGACTAATAAGATCTCCGTAAAGAGAGAGAAGAATGCGAAAGAGAAGGGAATCCAGTTAAAAAATGACAGCGAGAAAGAATCTCTGCAACAATAAGATTGGAGGTTCGAATATTAACTGGAGACGTCAGGAGATAGTGGACAACAGATAAGTAGTACTTCTTACTGTTACGAACCCAAAACGATGCATTCTTGGAACAATTGATAAGGTTGGGAAAAATGTAAAACCAAGTATTTTCAAATTTTAAAATGACTTTGAATTTACTTCGTATTTTTATTTTTACTAAAATTTATATTTTTCAATTCCTTAATTTTGTTGTTAATTTAATACATTTTACTTAATTAATTGATATGTTTTACCATGTGTTTAGAATAATATGTCTCAATAGGATTCAGTCCTAGAAACTTATATAACCAACCAAAATACTAGCAACGGTTCTCTTATAAAGGAAAAGGATATTTCATCAGGAAGCCAAGTAAAGTTAAGCAATGAAGTTTTAACCCTGGCGACAGATCAGGTGACTGGCAATAAAAATTATTTATAAAAAGTGCTGGAATCTAGCAGATATCTCCACTTGGAAAAGAGTTACGGATTTTTCCTGAATTTTCCTTATGAGGTCACACCAGCCCAAGCGCCTGTAAATAGTGAATAGTCTGTTACTGAAATCAATCGGGAAATCGACTGGATGCTGTCGGTAATTGAAGGAGATCTGCCGAGAGAATTTGCGGAAGCGGACTGAGTCTGTCGTGAATTGTGGGAGTCTGCCTTGGAAGTGCTGAGTATTATGGCTGAAATTTGTCCGTAGCGTGAACTAATAAGCTGGTGAACTAAATGTTGTAGATGCAACTGTGCGAGATTGTCCTTAAAAAAGCTCTTTTTGTTCCTGTATGTGTGTTGCTTATCTGTACAAGTGCTGTGTTTCTGTTTGTGCTGTTACTATCCAAGTTCTGTTACTCTATGTCATCTTGAATACTTGTGAATAAAGAGTCACTTGCAGTTATCATCCGTGTTGGACTGATTTTTATTCGTTATACGCCGAGAAATTTTGTAACAATATTTCTAAGTTAAAGACTTGTGAAGGTAGAACTAATATAGATATAATAAATGTTTTTTTTATTAAATATTAAGTTTAAAGTTTTATTCTTTTATTTATTTGATCTTTAAATGTATTTTATTATTGATATTTTTTTGGTAACAAAAGAGGGAAATCTAATAGGTAGGGGGTGTTAAAGATATTCTTCACTTCATCAAAACATTGCAAGAACTAAGCTCTGAAAGAACGAAACAGATTCCCCAGTCAGAAAATTCAAGAATATTTTGTATTGAAGCAATATGAATAGAATATTAAGTTCAAGGATATGCTCTATTTCTTTGAAGTAATTCGATTTACGCCTAGTGAAACCGTTAATCAAACAGCTTATTTAAGATGGTTAATACAGGAATAAAATAATGTTGAAATTACAGCCTAATATTTTTTGTCACAAGTAGTGATTGCAATATTGGTAATCCGGTTAACCATTTAACTGGCATACTGAAACATTTAACCTCATGATGTTACCAATAGTTCTGTCTTACTTTAATCGGTAATTCAGTAAATTACGTGCATATTGTAATGCACTTTTTAGTACTTGTCAAAGTAGCTGCGACTAATATATGTACATATACATATATAAAATCTTTGAAAAATAATTAAAGTATTTCAACAGGAAAATATAAGGTAGAAATGCATTCACTTAGAATACGGTTTTCTAACAATTAATAATCAAAAAGTGTTTAATCTGAAATAGCTATTTCTCTATTATTATTAGAAGACAATTAAGGGGTCATAGTGTTGATCAGTTATGGTTCTAACATAATTATTTTCAAAAATATTTTAAAAAATAATCACGTTTTCAGCTATTTCATAGTTGTTTCTGATGGAAATACTTATTCGTGTATCACTATTACTTATAATTTGTTATAAAATTGCTTATTCTGCCTTTTTAATGCCTAGAAATTTTTTTCGTATACTGTACTCCTCCTACGATTCCGCACTTTATTTTTCTGGCCCTGTCCGTAATTCGGTACTTTTTACAAAGGCAGAAAAATCGACAGGAGTAAATAGAAACTTATTTTATGCCATATACATCATCAGAATAAGGGAAAATATCAATACAAAAAGTACATATTACCTCAAAAATTCAATATCGTTGGTATACGGTTAAAACAGTCAGATGCGGAAGATAACGGCACATGACATGTTATTCACAAATATATAACATAAGATGAAACACAGAGAGCAAAACTTGGACAGATTAGCTTTGCAACAGAAACAATTGTAGATTAGAAAAACAAACAGATATAAAACAAGATTTGCAATAACATTAACAGAACTTTCAATGAAATTTAGCTAAACAAATAACCAACTCGCACTACTTACTAATCTATAACGTAATAATTTGCTCTATCACGGCAGACTCCAACAGTTCTGGCAGATTTCCCGTTATACACAGACCACTTTTCGATAGATTCATTTGGCCGTGCAAAGATGGATTTCTAAGCATTTCTCCATCAGCCGAGGAATCTGTCTTCACTCAGGCGTCGCATTTATTCGTATTTTTTTTTTCTGTACCGCCTAGGTGCGACGTTACAGAAATATTCACGAAAAATCCTTAAGTTCCTTTCTAATCCAGATATCAACAAGATTTTAGCATTTTCTAGAACCTTCATTCTGTCACCAAAATCACCTAATTGATGATACAATTCCTTTACACAGTTGAAGGGCCATTGCTTAATCTTTCCTTGGTGATCTACGAAAAATCTGTAAGTATATATTTTTCCTTACAGAAGTAACATTTTCAAAATTTCACCGAATCATCGATAACAGACAAAAACCGTAAGCTGCAATTTCTGGACAAAGTGGTGTAGCATCTCCATTCCTGGTCTTTCTCTTACAAGTCGGAATTTTTATATCTACGTGACATTATGCCAACGTTGACATTAATCGTATGTTCTGGCGATTTTCTTCACCTAAATATCCCAATTTTTGACGTTATAGAATTCATAAGCAGCTGAGTGCTCTATGCATCGTGACAGATAGAGCTAAATAAGATTTCCAATTTTTCTAGAGTTCCAGAATCTTAACATTTTCCATCAGGGCTTTAATAAGGTAAAGAAAATCTGCCTACGAGTTATAGATCAGAATTTTTTTCAACAAGAATTCATCAATCCATGAACAGTTCCCTGACAAGAAGGTTCTTAAATGCGTGTTAGTTCAATGAAATTTTTTCGGATTGATTGGTAAAACAGTGTGGAAAATTGCAGTGAATAATTTGGCCTCTTATATTATCAGACACGAATCGTATTGAACATAAACGTGACATGTTCGAATACGAGGCTGTGTACAAAACCCAGCATCAGCAAAACTTTCACATCTTATGATGGCTGAGAGCATTCTGAAAGTATATTCCAGAGGACTTCCAAACACTAGTTAGTTCAATGCCACGTCCAATTGCTGCACTTTTCATGGAAAAAGGCAATTTCTCATATTAGAAAAAATATTCTAGGAATGTTGGCACTTTATATATATATATACATATATGTGTGTGTGTATATATATGTATGTAGATGTATATACATATATATAGTATAAAGAGAGTATATATATATATATATATATATATATATATATATGGATGATTTAAACTTTTATCTCAATATACCTCAAATAATAAATTAACTTCTATTTAATCTCATTCCTCAATACAAAATAAGCAGAGTTTCATTCTTATTTCCTGATCCTTCCAAAGTATCCTATATTTATTGCATCACGCGCTCTGAAAGGATTAATTTGCCATTAAACCATCTAGTCTAACAACAATCCCTTTAATTCCTATCTACTATTTTTTCCCGAACTCTTGTATTCTTACGTGCTATGCGTTTGATGGAATCTTTCCTTAGTATATAAGCAAAAAAACGCAACGAAAAAACGTTCTCTTTTTCATACTGCGCTTGCTCTTTCTACTATACGTTCTTGTTCTTACTAAAATGATAACCAACTACTCCAATGAAATACCAAGCTGCAAAGCACATGTAACTGAAGGA
>BMAW01066611.1:19462-97094 GCA_019974015.1 Nephila pilipes
AATTTGGCCTGGTAATATAGGGCATTGTTATACTGGAAAATTCCATCAATGATTGATTACTTCAAATCCTCAAATGGCTGAAAAGGGTCTCCAAATAGCTCAACATATCCATTTCCAGTCAATGATTGTTTCAGTTTGGCCAGAGGATCCAACGCATGTCAGGTAAAATAGTGCACACAATAATGGATTAAGCACAATTTGAGCACATAACCTTGTAGAATGAACGCGCTCTGGAATGCACTTACCATCAACTTTTTCAACTGAAATTGAGACTAATTAATACAAGAATTATTTTCCCATTCATTTAGAGTCCAATCCATATTTTCACAGCCCAGCATAGGTGCTGCAACCTATAGCATAATTTACTAAAGGAACTCGAATCAGACTTATGCTTCCAAATTCCATCAACACCAAATTTCGCTGCATCATCCTCACGGGTAGGTCTGTAGTACGTCCAATGCTTAGAGTTACTGTTATTTAACGCGTTTTTGATTGTCTGGTAAATCTAAGCAGACGACGCTGTTTTAGGGCATTAAACACAAACAATCCATCATTTGCCATTGGAAGAAGTAATATCTGACAATTTAATATTCTCGGCATACTTTAGACATTTTGAATTGAGGAATGTTGAATTCACAAATTATTTCTGATATGGAATGGTCCTTGTATCTTTTTCCAATTAACCTTTTGCTTTCAAACCTTCCCAACCATGAGATCAATATTTCGTAAAAATATTTTTCACATCAATCACTTGAGTATAAATAAAAGTCCTGGTAATTAATTGTCAATTTAAATATTTTAACGCAAAGTTACTTTCTTCTGAATATTTGCATATTGTTATCTTAATATAGATATATAAATATTTCGGTAATAATAGTTGTTCCATCTTGTTTAGTTCAGTATTCAAATTTTAGTATGCGTTCGAAATAACATGCTTGAATTAAAACTTCTGTAAATTCTTTGGAATGCTCCGTTTTTAAATCCAAATTGAAGGATTGTATGTCACTTGCAAGGATTATTTTATATTCACCTCATATAGAAAAGAAAAGAAATACACATGCCCTTTTATATATCTTTAGGATTACTTTACAGGTAATTAAAAAATTAATTCCTTTACTAAAAAAATTAAAATCATATTTAAAAAATTCAGAAACATCTAAATTACATCACTTACCCTCTCTCCTCGAAACTATACCCATAAACATTATAAACCCGAAAGGCGTTAATTTAATAGAAGCTAGGGATTCAACTAGTTAATTCTAACTGCATTTATAGGTTCGCCGACGTTATAAAGTGTTTAGTATTTTTCAAGCTCAGTATTGCATTCTGCAATATAATTGAATGAAGTCAGGAGGAAGAAAATGTTTTGCTGAGTCACTATCTTAATAAAGAAATAAAACCGCTCAACTGATGCTCATTTACATCTGCTATGTTTTGGTAAAACAGCGCTTAAACGCATTATAAAAGATTTATCAAGGGAATAGGGAGGATAAAAATATTTGCCTTCTTTTTACTGAGAAAATTCCATTCGTTCAAACACTCTGACTAGAAAATGTATGGTTGACTAAACGAATAGTTAATAATATTAATCAGCATGATAGTTTCCGAAACACTTAATATCAAACTTGACGCGCGCAACTGACGTTTTTCTAAACTCATCATTCAATACTTCGCATTCATTTATATTATATTAAAAACATTTTAAACTTATTAAACAAAATGTTTCAAAAAATAAACCAAAGTAACTTTCGTTCACATAATTGCTACAGTTAAATAATGAATTTCAAATATTCAATAATTAATTAGTAGGAGGGTCGTTCAATAAATCGTCAGAAAATCCAAGAGATGGCGCTGGTAGTATCAAAATTGGTTTGGTTTTATTAATCATGCTAACTAGACATCATGACTTACTAGACAGCTATCTATGTCTCAATTACTCATATTCGTGATCATGACGCCTGTCGCACCACAAAAATTCTTCTTCATAACTTTTCTGGTTCCTGAGATGATCTTAACATTTTCTGGAAAATATTCACCGAAAGCAACTCTTTGTTTTGATTGTTGTTTGGTTTTCAATGCATAATGATTTTATTTGTCATCGTCGGTGACAACTCGACGCGTTAGCTATCAAATTATGATTTGGTAGCAAATGGCTACCGAATCAAAGCTAACTTATGAATAAATGTCAAATTTATTTTGGCTCCACTTAGCAGATGGCAGCACCCAATAGTAACACCAATATATTATAATGATACCATCTGTCTTGAAATACAAATACTTTTTGAAACACTCTTATGTACTGTAATTTATTGATAAATTCTTTACTGCAAATAACTCTAAATATTACAATTTTATGATAAATAGTATAAAAGTACCGTATTCACTAAATATTTTTGTGATTTTTCTTCTGAAAAAGTAAATACAGCACATATATTTCAAATTTTTATTTACTTATATATTTATATTTCGAAGAAGTGATATCAATGTCAATGGTAACTTGATAAAAAGTTTTGAAATAATAATTAGAGTTTTAAAAAAGACGTAATTTTAAAAACGAGACAGGTAAGAAAAGAAAGAAAGAGAGAGAGAGAGAAATTCTCCAAAAAAAGGTAATACAAAACTCTCTCCTTTGTGATTTTATTTTAGGGATGCAGGGTTACATGTTTAAACTAATTTATAAGAATGTATCTACGTCCATCAGGAATAAAATATTCATGATGAAAGAAGTTTCAAAGAAAAATTGTTACAAATCTAATTAACCTTTCCTCAAACTATTTTGAACTTTCGTATCAAAATTAAAACTTTTCTTGCGTAAAAAAACAACTCTAATTCAACTGGTATATTTTTAAGGAACCTAGTTTCATGATGATGCTTGAGTTTGACATTTTTTTTCTACTTCATTCCAATTTTAATTCTGCTTAACTCAGACGCTATATTTGAATAAAATAGTAGAAAGGATTTTGCAACACTGATTACATTCAAAAGAACGAATGTGTTTCATTAATGTACAATAATTTCGTCGCAAAATTTAACATTTAGGTTTCGTTTTATAATTTATAATAGAGTTTCCGGTTTAGAAAGGAATAATTATTAATTATTATTGAATAAATATATCACAGTTTTTGTTTCATTTTGTTTATATTTTCAAACGGCACAATAAATGTAATTATCTATAACAATATACTTTTACGAATTGCTTTGTTAATTTATAGTTGTAAAAGTGGATGTGTTAAGATTAGATGAATAGAAAAGTTTTATTTCATTTTCATTTTATGACAAGAATAATTACATGTAGTGTAAAATATAATTACACATAGTTTATAGATTGCTTGAATTTTGACATTTGAAAAGAAATTTTTTGTTTACTTTAATATTATATATTTTGCTTTAATTCTCAATTCTCATTCTTAATTTAATAATAGGAATTTTATCGCCTAATCGTTTGTTTTGTTTTATTTGTTATTGTTATTTATTTTTATTACTTCTGTTTTTATTTTATTTTATTAGCCACCCAAGGGGCTATTGTTTTAGGTACCCTATAAATTGTTGTCTCGGACCACTTCTTGTATCAAATCACTTTAAAAATTTTTTTATTTTGTTTAAGCGTATATTTTTTTATGTCTACTTTCATCAGTAACAAATTTAATTTTTAAAAATACGTCATAATAAATTTGTCCTGAATTTCTTATACGATTATAATGAAATGTATGTAATGTAAGTCTGATACCTACGTTCACCACTAATGAACTTAATTTTCAAAAATATATCATAATAAATTTCCTCAATTTTTTTTATTATATTACAGTGAAAAAAATATAACAATTAACTATTTTATTTACTTATCGATTTATAAATTACCTTAGATCATATGCAAACAGGAATCAAGATATGACAGAAAATAAATAACTTCCAGAATTTTAAGACAGCTGTGAGGCAGCTATTTTTTTATGGCCACCCAATGGGCTATCGTTTTTGTTGGATCACTTTTCGCGTACCATATCACTTTCCAATTTTTATAGTTTGCTTTAATTTTAATTACATTTAGCTTAAATATATTCAATTTATTAATTTATGGTTTGCTTTAATATTAATTACATGTAGCTGATAAAATATTCAATTTATTATTCTACTGTTTGCTTTAATTTTAATTACATTTAGCTGAAATATACTCAATTTAATAATGTATTGATTGCTTTAATTTTAATATGGGAAAAGGTTACTATTTCTGGATATTTCATCGTTTACTTTACTTTTTATATTTAATTGAGTAATTTAAAAATAATTTATAAAAAAACGCTCCTTCGGTTGCAAAATCTGTTCTTTGCTAGACTTTGTATAGAACTTTTTTATGATTTTTTATTTTTTAATAATTATTCATTTATTTTGTTATCAAAATTTGACATTTTTTGTTTTTCTATAGAATATTTAGGTTTTGATTATAACGCGATGGTGATGGAATAAAGAATGCAGTGATATTATGGGGAAATAGTTATTTTATTTTAGAGGTTTTAAGTAAACATTAAAAAAATACTTATTTTTTTACGGTTAGTGGTCTTACCAGATTATATAAAACAATTTTAGAATCCAGCAAGTCGAAATATTTGCTATTTATTAGGAGATAAAATGCTTTCAGTTCCACAGATTTTTATTTATCACAACATTTGTTGAGAGATAGTGCTGAAAATTAAAAGTGATGATTTTGAAGCGTAATTGCAGTGTTTTTTGCGTTATATTTTGACTAAATTATATATATTGATACTTAACGTTGACGAAAGAAAACAATTTATTGAAATAAATAATGAATGGATTGTAATGATGAAATTTAATTATATATATATATATATATATATATATATATATATATATATATATATATATATATATATATATATGAAATGTTATGACAATAATAATTTGACTTAAATTTCAATAATTTATTCCACGTTATACACGACAGAGGGACAATAACTAAAAGAGAATAAGAGAATAACATAGTGAAAAATGAAGAATGCCAGAGACGTCGACTTGGGTACAGAGGAAAAGAAGGGAAATTTCCTTGCTAGGAATAAAAACAAGGATTTCTTCAGATCAGATGGTATTGTTTGGAGGGACTTCTAGGTATTTTAGATTCTAAATTAAAGTCTTGTGGAATTATTCTACGGATGGGAAATCAGATGGAACTAGATCTGAGAATATTATAGCGGGCGATTACATAAATGAATAGTTAAAGAGGAAGGATATCAGTAAATAAAAATTAATTCTTTACTGTGATAATTAAAAAATAGGATAAATTAAGAAATTACATTAACTTAAAGTGAAATCATTACACACTCACACACACACGTGTATATATATATATATATATATATATATATATATATATATATATGTAAAGATCCTGACGGCTTTAAATGTAACATATCATCATTCTCTTGTGTACAACTATTGAATGTCAGTCATGGAAATAACACTGTCGAGGCGCATTGAATTTTCATAGAACTTTTATTTTAAGCGGAGAGAGAGACCATTTCCACTCCGCCTTTTGATTCAAGCTATTGCATCATAAGAGAAGAAGAGAGCACTTCTCGCTGTGTTTGTGTTTATATATGAGAGAAATTTCATTTGAAACGTCAGAGACACGTGGTATGGATATAGGGATTCCAAGGATATATAATAGATAGAGAACGTGAAGGGATTGTTTTGACAGATTTATAATTGGTTTAAGCCGATTTAACCAGTTTTAAGAGCACGTAATGTAATAAATAAAAGGATACTTTGGAAAGGAATCAGGAAATGCGAATGAACATTATCTTTTACAGGAGAGAATGGGTAAATTTAGTAAATTAAATTATTATAGGGAGAAATTAATAGGAATTAAGTTAAATCATTACACACACGCACACACACACACACACACAATAATAACACACACAATAATATATATATATATATATATATATATATATATATATATATATAATGAATTAAATAAACAATATGTATAATTACATAAGGAGTGGATCGTATTAAGAATAACGAACGAGTAGTTTTCATAAAAGAAATCATTTTAAAATGCCAATATTTTTAGGTATACTCCCATTTAAAATTAAATGCTTATTCAAATCGCACTTTCAAGGTCAGGTTAGCATTTAACATTTTTGGATAATGTCACAACATGTACATTGTTGAATCATTAAATTAGCTGTCTCCTCTATGGCTAAAGAATATTATAAAAAAAAGGATTGAAAACGATTTCACATCTCAACACTTGAATTATATGTACATTAAATAATTCCGTATTTCTTAAAGTTCCGTCGATTTGATTTCGAAAAAGAAGTATTATTATTGTGTGAAACCATGTCTTAAAATTATGAAATTAAAAGTGTATTAGTTTTAAAACTAAATATATTTTGTATCATACGTGGTGGTGATCAGTATAATTCGAATCCTATTGATTGAAGTATGCAGCAACATTTAAGCATATATTTTTCTGAAATGAAAGAATTTATTGAAATAGAAACATGTACACTGTAATACATTATTACTCCTTTTACATGCGGTTGTTGGGGTTCATGATTACTAAATTGCGTGTTGTGTGAACCACGAGTTATAGTATTAATATAAATTGATCAGAGATATAAGTTACAAAACCGTTACGAATTATCGGAGCACAGGAACTTGCGTTAAATAGGGAAAAGAACTTCATTAACATCAGTAACTAAATTTATGATCATTAGTGCTATTTTTAAAAAATGTAGATCAATTACGTGTTCAAATATTGCAAAAAAATATATAACAAAAGAATACATAAAATACTTAAAGAAAATTAATTTTATTGTTTTATTATCAATCTATTTTTAATGGAGGATTGTTTTTTACTGATTTTTCATGTTATTTTTTTTAATTACGGGCATGGCAAATTTTATTTGTTGCGTCCTAATTTGAATCACTTACAAAAAAGTATCTAAAATAGAACACACCACTTTCCAAGAAATGCAAATTCATATGTACGTAAAATAGAAAGAAAAGAAAATATATTAATGTCTGCTCTTAATGGGAAGTCGTGATGTCAACCGAACAAGAGATTAATCAGAATTTCACAAAAAGAAAAATAAGAATCATGACACTCAATATTTGGCAGTGATATCAAAAGTGTTTATCTTGGAAATGATTGCGACTTTTAATTCACATCGCACTTAGAGGCTATTAGCGAAGGATTTCATAATTTTGAGATCCGGTCAAGTTTGAAAAGGACATTACCTGAGCTTACATTTTCCTCCCCAAACTACCACATCACTAAATTGGGAAGAATTGGGACCTCGGCCAGATTCAACCTGCATTAGCCTTTCGACACGGCGGGTATTTAGAGGCATCAGAGTCTGAATTTACGTTTCAACGAAAACAACACCAATCTTGAGTCCGCCACCATTATCATTAGGCTACTGCGGCCACTTGACGTGGGAGTCGTAGTAAGACCACGTATAATGCAGATGCTTATTACTGAATCGCGTGTTAACGGAATCCGACAGCAATCAACATTGGGATTTTGGGTGAATGAGTACACAAAACTCAGAATAGAACATATAATTTGCCGAAGAACATTTTTATCTTTAATTAGCTTAAGGAATAGAAGAGAAAAAGAGCGAAGGTAGCTTGTCGAGAAAATAAATAGAAAAAAAGTCCTTGTAATTGAGAGATCTAACGCGAACATTGCACAAAATTCCATTTTGCGACAGTTAGGCGAGAGCTTACAAAAGTTTTAAATCCAAAAAGTCCCAAATTAATTTTCTTCCTTGAATCGTTTCATTCTTAACCAATACTTAAAACTATCACAAAATTACGCAATCTCAATCTAAGTAATCAGGCAAAATATTCTTGAGCTGAAAACATTTTTTAGAATTTTAGAATAATCATCCAGCAAAACGCTTGCTACCAGGATTATAAAGTTCAATTCTATGCAGATCCAAACCTAAAAATTAACATTATGGAAAAAATACTTTTACTATTTAATCATGTCCGAGTCAGTAGAATAAGTTGTGCGGTTAGCATTAAATGTTGCCAAAACAGAGGCCGTCTTCTTCGCCAAATGTACCTAAATCAAAGCCCAGTTAATTACTTCCAAAACATCCTGATCCCCTGGTTATAAAAATCCAAGTATTTTGGTGTAATTCTGGATGAAGGACTCACTTTCAAACACCTCATAACATAAATCCAAACTATATTTCAGCTTGCCGCAAAAAAAAATATATTAATCTTCCTTTTGCTTCAAAATGTAACATAAAACTTTAAAAAAAAACCCAAGTTGATTGCCTATGCTCAAACTCTGCGTCCCACAATCATCTATACGTGTCCTGCCTGGGGAAAAGTAGCTCAAACCCATACCAATAAACTGAAATTCTACAAAATGATACAATCAGAAAAATTGTTTTGAACGATGTGTGTGTGTGTGTGTGATTCATGAGAAATGTCTTCAGAACAGAATCTGATTTTCCAGAATTAAAAAAATTATTCAGAGAAAATCTACTAAATTTTTCAATGATCTCTACAATATTCAAAAGTAATTCTTCCTAGAAATGGAAAGTTACATCCCCGATAATACTAACCGTAACTTTCATAGACCCCAATAATAGTAATAGTAACTTTCATTTAATTTCTTAAAATCTTTCTCTCCGTCGTCTACGACTTAACCACTCCCTGCGGGCTGAAGTCGGATGGTTTTCTATCTCTGCTTGTCGCAGAGAATTACTACTTTTTTTTTTGTTCAAAATCCTGATTTTATCCTCTCAAATAAACCAGAATTCAAGCTCTGGTTCTTAGTTGAACTCGGAGGGTAGAATTTCTCCCTACACTGATTGGACGCCGATCTAACTCCACTCCGAGATAACTTCCAAAATAAGAACTCGGTTGTTTTTTCTCAATTTCAAAACGAAAAATAATTTTAAATTCCTTTTTACTTTTGCACTTTTACCTTTTAAATTTCAAAATCTTTTTAATTGCACCGGACACATGGAGAATACAATGTTGAATTCTAATTTCTGTATTTTGGGAGATAAAAACGAAGCAAGATTAAGAACTCAATTTGACACTTCTCTCCGTATGGTGGGTCCAGCTAACTGTCCATATTCGGATCCGTACTCTTTTCACTAACTTCGAATTTTTCTTATCTATTCTTATCTTATCAGCTCAAGCGCAGTTCAAACTTTGTTGTTGACTTCTCATCCTCTACACCATCAACTTTTATAACTGCAGAAGCAAAGTGCTCATGGTCGTGAGCTCGGGGCCGGAGTTTATTCTGTTCTGTCTTAAATTCTAATCTGATGCCCTTAAAGAATAATCTACGTTGAATGTGATCTAGTCTTCAAGTCTTCCTGTTGGCTTGGTGTAGAAGTTTGGAGAGGATCATGCCAGTTCAGATGTATTCTTCATCACTTGACGGAGGCACAAAGTGAGGAGGCCTGTCACCAATAGCCCTGGAGTTGCTTCTCATTGCGACGCTAATAAACAATAACAATCACGTTGTAAGAGACAGCTTATAGCTAAGGCTTATAATTCCCGCTACATAACTTTTTGGTATCAGTTCTGGTTATTACCTTCACTTACTATGACTAATTTTAATGATAAGAGTCAATGATAATAGTCCAATGAATGTGCATTCTCTCACATATTTAATAAATTTATTTTTAATCTATTTATGAATATTATGAATACCATGGTCACGAACTTGAGGCCGATATTTATTCCATCGTACAATGAGTTCGAGTCTAATGCCAAAAAAGAGAAATGAGTGTAAAATGTGGTCTCAAGTCCTTTCATTGGCATGGTGTGAAAGTTTGGAAAGTGAGGTGCCAGTTCAGGTGTCATCCTCGTAGCTTAACTGAGGCTCAAAATTACGATATCCATCTCCAGTAGCTTTCGGTTACTTCTAAGTACTACGTTAATAAACAATGAATTAATCAAAGCGCCATTATCATTCACTGTTAAACTCTATGCAGTCTGATAAATCTCATATATCTCTTTCATTATACTCTAATATTTCTATTTAAGTTCCACAAATCTCGGTTCAATTAAAAAAGAGGCTCTTATTTCAACTAACATATGAAAGCCCAAAATATTAATTGAAGTGAAATTCATAAGAAAACCTGTTATGCAATCTTTGGCATTATATTGCATTATAAATTTACATTCGTATCTATATTATTACACAATAAAAATGACTTAATTGTCAATCTATGTGAAATACATGTAACTGCAGTGGAACCTTTCTAACATTAAACTAGAAATGTTTACAAATTCTTTTTTCCACTTCACTCCTACAATTTAAACCGTAGTATTAACTATATTCAATCAAGGAAAATTGAATTATTCAAATAAATATTTCGAAAGCATCCAAGAGTTACAAAATATCCAACTAAATTGGGAAATCGACTTTACTATTTCTAACACGGCTTTCATCTAATTCAGCGAATCGTTCCAGTAAACAGACAACCAAGAAACGAGCGACATAAATCTCAGAACTATCTTTTCTTCTATTCGTAGTCCTTTGAACTACGAAATAAAATGTAATTCTCTTAAAATAGTAGGAGAAAATATTTAATAAACTTTACCGAGTTTGGGGAAATCTGGAAAGAATCTAAAGAAGTTTCTCGAACATTCTTTTAAATCACTCCGAATGAAATGGCATTTCTTCAAGAAATTATACAATTGGAGATATTCGTCAAGTTGAAATTAGATTGCACTTGGAAATAAACGACTTTGAAACATAGTTCTTTTAGAAGTACTCCTATAGCTGTTTCACTTTTAAAAGGAACAACTATTTTTAACTTTATTCTTTTTTTTTCAGATGGCAATCAGTAGCATTAATATTATTGTAGAATTCCCCATGATATACATAATTATTTAGCAATCTCACTATTCTAATCCATGAAAATAATAAGGGTTAAATTATTTTTATTTCAATTTTATTTTTGGAATTGCTGTAATGATTTTGCTTATGTTTGAGTTTTAAAAGCAAAAAAACACAAATCACTCATATTTCCTTATGTGGCACCGACAAAGAAATTACACATCTTAAGACTTAAATACTTCTTTTTGATAATATATACTTTAATGTTTTTCTCATATTTATTGTATATAAGTGTTTAGTCTTCTTTCTAATATTTTTTGCCGTTAATTTGTTTTTAATTAAAATCATTATCTTCTTTAAATTAAAAAATAATAATAACAATATTTTTTTGTAAGTTTAATTCTAAAATTAGCTACAAGTTTTTGTAGCTATGTGTAGTGAGTAAGAAATGATGTCGTGTTTGTGAGTCAATTTTTGCTAAGAAAAATAATTCTAAGACTCAAACGGAAAACAACTTATTCATATCTTTTTTTAAAGTATTTTTCTGATTCGAGAAAATGAAATGATTCACATCCTTATTAAATTGAATTGTAAAGAATTTTAAGAAGAAATCAGTTATGTTCTGTTATGCAAATATGTGGCTTAATATCATTCCTGTCTTTGTAGTCGAATTTTATGAAGGTAAGTATGAGCTTTGCTGTTCGCAAATTAAAATAAAATGTCCAGACATAAACACGCATAGATATTCATCAGAACGGAAAATTAATATACACCAAATTAGAATTATTTTCAAAAGAACCCTTAAAAGCAGTGAGTATTGAATTAGGAAGGTAATAAACGTGTGGTTCAGAAGACAGAATGTAGTTCAGTTCAAAAGTCAGGAATGGGTCTCATGTGATTGTTTATTTACGTCGCACTGAAAAACAACATGAGGACTATTACCGATGGAACTCGTCATTTTGATCCTCGGTCAAGTGAGAATGACAACACTTGAGCTGGAACTCTCATCTTCAGACTACCACATCACGCTAATGGGAGGACTCAGGACCTCGATCGCATTTATTGTGCATTAGCCCCGCTACACGGCGTGTTTTTAGTCGCATCAGGGCTTAAATCCACGACTCGATGAAAACAACGCAGGTCACGAATCCGCGAGAGTGACCAGGCTACCACTGCTCCGTGTTAGAAATGGGAGAAGGGCTTATAAAAATAGAAAATGTTGGAAACTTATTGTAGTATTACCCATTGATAATTTTTCATTTCCCTTAGAAGTCCTTCAGAAGGACGCTTTACTTATCCCAAGAAATCGTCATCATAACTTTTCGAGTCCTCTTTGCCTCCTATGAAGCGATTCACCATCAGCAGCCTAACTTTTTTTGTTGTTGTTGTTTTTCGGTTTCCGTTGTTTAATGAAAAATCCAGATCTTATCGACGGTGACAACAAGTAAAAGGATAAATCGACACGGTCACAAAGAAATTTTAATTTGGCAGTAAATGGTTGTCCAAATCAAAACTGATCTTTGAATCAGTGCAGCATTTTTTTATACCATTTAACAAATGGCAGCACATACTAGTAACTTTAACTTACCTTAACAATGCCATCTCTTGTCTATATAAAAACAGTACTACCCTTATATACTTTATGTTATTTTCCTCTCAATAAATCACCGATTTAATACTTCTTTACTGTAACTACTTCCTTCTCCATTTCGGGTTTCTGAATCTCTTTCCCTGAGTGGAACAAACAACATTTGCAGAACTCTTTTTAAAATTGAAACCAAAATTTCTGGACCTTCTATGCATACTAATACATTTCTGAAGGAAGCAAAATTGTGAAAATCAGATTCGAAGGCCGCTACTTACAGAAAATATGAGAAAAAGGAACATGGGTCTCTCATTAATAATGTATCCACCAATGAAAGGCATTCTTGAACAATTTTTACGATCGAAAACCGTTTCGAAATAAAGTTCGTGAATGAAACTCGTTCCTCAGTTATTAAGGAGCCTTTATTTCATGAAAACAGGAAACGTGATAGAAGGAGAAACGTGACCAAAATAAACAAATTCGGCTTTTATATAGAGAGAATCTGAAGATCTTCGGATTTAAAGAGAAACTAAAACTGGTTCGATTAAGCTTGGAATGTTGCCAGTTTGAAACACTTAACAGAACCGAATCTATATATTATATTTTTTCAAATTACAAAATTAAAATTTTAATTTCTTTCATTTTATATTGATTACGAAGTAAAAAATAAATACAATTTTAAAAAAATGTATTAAATTTATAAAAATAATTTAGATTCTGCCCAATTTTGGAATCGTCAATTGTAATATAATTTCTCAACAGTTCTTATGTTTTTAAAATATCAAGCTTATCGAATATAAGTATAATTGTTCTGTTCGAATATAAATATAATTGTATAATTCTCTCTAAAATACAAAAACTCAAGAAATTGTTTCTTACCTATATCAGTAAGGAAGGACCACTCCAATAACATTTCGCTGCTTATGTTTTTTTCATCAAATTATTTCAAGGACACAACCTAACAAACAAAAGTAGTATTTTACCAAGATGTTACAGAGTAATACTTTCACAAGACAAAAAATTCGAACAATAGAATTATTATTTTTACCAATTTTGATTTATATACCGGTTATGGAAATCGAGCAAATGACTTTCGTAAACATATATAATATTTACCTCTACCAAATATGAATATATGAGTGTTTATTAACGTCAAACATACAAGTCATACAAGGTTTATTGGCACGTTTATTAACAGGAAAAATTGGAGCCACAATAAATTTAACGTACATCTGCATTGCTAAAAGGCAGGTTTCAAACCCACGATTAGACGAGAAAAGCATAGATCACGAGTTCATGACCATGACCACAAGGCAACAGCGACCACCGACTACCAGACAATTTATAAAATAAGTATCAATTGATCCACAAAAAGATATTTTAAGTTATTAATATATAAGATAAATTATAATGATAAACTTTTTACATGAATCGTGAAGTTCAACAGTGTCAATTCTGCCAATGTTGAAGTTTATGTAATCATTTCAAAGACCATACAATCGTCCTATGTATCAGTTTTAATGCGGCATTTATACTTACTGGTGGGGATATCTATATAAAAGTTGCAACAATTAATATGATTTTCTCAGTGTTTTATTTTATGTAACTACTCTATGCGTATCTGAAACTTTTCTCGTATTGACTTGAATATTAATCACTACCAGTGGTCACATTGGATTGCATGAAAAGTATCTTTTGGCATACCATTATTCTACTGTTTACTTCAAAACAAGTTTCTGTTCGTTTTTATTTGTCTTTGTCTTTGAGAAACCTTTCTTGTTCTATATCTCACGATACCTACATATCAATCAATTTATTCCTGAGGGCGCTAACTGCAGCTGTTCAGAAGCTTATGCACTGAAAGTCTCTCAAATAGATAACTTTATAAATATATTTAGACTTCATTAACTAGCTGTAGTCATGGCACATGGTTACTAAATCGCCAATTACTTTGTTAATATAAATTGGCCGATAATATTAATTCCGACATCGATCTGAATTTTCTCTCTGCTTTACTTTTACACTCTTTCGATTTTACACGTTCATGATTGATTATTATGGAAAATCCTCTATTATACAATTTTTTTTTATAATTCTTAAAATTTGACAATAAAAATAGTTGAACGTACAGCTAATCTCCCTGACTGCCAGACCTTGAAAATATTGTTTTACAAAAAATGCAAATTAAAACATTTCACTTCCCGAGAAGGGTAATTCATATTCAATCTAAACATTTAAATCTAGAAAAGATAAAAAAAAAATATAAAGATGATCGATCCCTTAGCTTCAAATTTTGAAAAGATATGTCTCTGAGACAACCTTGTTAAATTCTAAATTGTCGGGTTTTTACCTTCTTTCTTTGGTGACGAGAGTATCTGAGTATAGTTATTTTATGATCTGAGAACTTGCGGATTTTGGTTTCGTAAATATTTCTACTCAACCCATGAGTTTCTTTTCTTTTCTCGTTTTTTCATACTTCAAATATACCCGCCAGGAGAACTAGAGACGGACGATGATGTCAAAAGGAAATTGTTCAAAGCGAAGAGGGAGGGATGTATATCAGTAGTAGCAATGACTAAAAAAACAACCCTCTCTTAAATATCGTTCATAATGCTCAATTTCGTATTATTACGAAGGAAGAATGTGTGGTGGCTCTCTTAAGGAATAACAACATAAGTTATAACATCTTAACCACAATATTGAAAAAGTAACCAGACAAGTTATCTTCTGACTCAAAGATTGACGGTTAACTGTCCTTCTACACCACGGGATAGAAAACATTTTCCGCCGAAGATTATCCAAAAGTGATAAGCACAGCTGTACTCTTGTTTGTTTTTTGAGATTTGTTGCAGGCTATTGCAATTTCAAGACGTTCCATCAAAAAATTATTGAAGGTATTTTAAATATTGAACAGTCTTCAGAAAGAAATCACAGCTCAAATTGCGAAACTCAACGCAGTATTTGTAATTTCTGTCTGTCTAAGAAATGCACTATCATGCAACTTCCACAAGTTTTTTGTGAAGTATTTTGATTTTTTGAAGTAAATAAAGGAAACACAATAACATACTTGTTTTTAGTTCATAGTCCATGAGTCGAACGATTAGTACAGTTAAAAGATATAAGTTTAGTTACCTAAAGTTAAAATAGATTGTAAATTATTTTACAATTTATCTCAAGCATTTAAAAGAAGTTGTAACCTTTCTCTAGTTTTTTTCTCTGCATTGTTATAAATTGCAAAATTAATGCTTCTCTTAAAAGAGGAAATGGAAAAAAATTTAGATATAAAAATCCTCATAATGCAATTAAGTTTGTACAATAAAATGTCAGTCAATTATTTTTTCGAAATTTTTTAAAAAATCGTCATTAATTTTTACAGAATTAAGGATATTTTTACAATGAGAATTGTTTGAAAATCCAACAGACGTTACAATTTTATCTTATAAAGGCGTCGGTCAATTGAATTTTGTGTTTGGAATAACCTCTAATGCATTTTTATCCCTAGAATTCCAGACATCTTACGTTGAAACGGATTATTCGATTCATGAAGCAATGAAATCTTATTTCACTTTTAGCCTCGGAAATTCCTTCTAACTCTTTCGAATCTTTGTTTTTTGTTATTGAAAGGAAAAGAATTTAAACGCTTTGTTTCTCACTGAAAGAAAAAGTGTTGAAAGGACTTAGTATCTTTTTTTTTAAAACTCGTTTGAATTCTAGTAAAGAAAATAGGATTCGAGATTGTGTTTCTCTAACATTTTAATAAAGATTTTATTGAAATCAAAATCGCTTATTTTCTGAAGAAATCTATTTAACTGTTTTTCCAGTCCGTTATAAAAAAACTTAAAATCTTACATAATACTGAATTTGCAAGTGGCTGACACGGACATTCCATTAACTCTTCTATTTTAGCTTTGCTCCTCAAATAAGAACTGAAGCGAAAAGCTGTTGGCAGAATTGAAATGAAGCGAATGGAAGAAGATCGTACGATAAAAGACTATGTTAGACCAGGATTATTGATTGATTGTTTATTGACGCCTAGCTTAGAAGAAACTTGAGGGTTATTGGCAATGGACCCCGTAATTTTGAGCCACGGTTAAGTGACAAGGACACTTGAGATGGCACCTCCCTTTCCATACTTCCATACCATGCCAACGTTAGGACTTGAGACCTTAAAAGATTTAACGTGCATCAACCCTTCTATCGAAGGATTTTTAGTGGCATCAGGTATCGAACCCTCCACTCGACGAAAACTGCCAACCGTAAGTTCAGGACAATGACCACTAGGCTACAGCCGCCATTTCACCTGGAGTAAGATGTCTGCCTATAAGGAATCTGATTTCATAATTAAAGCAGTCTTAGCATAATATTGAAGAATAGGACCCGATTTTTTTTTTTTACAAAAAAAAAAATTCACTCTTCCATTACAAAACACTTGAACAATTTTTCCAATTACAAAACACTTGAACAATTTTTCCAATTACAAAACACTTGAACATTAACTTTATGTTTTAGCATTACCATCTTATAGAATGAAGTATATTTTTGATAATACTGATTTCTGTTTGACTCAAATTCTTTTTTGTGGTGTAAAATGTTTTTGATGTTTCGTCGTCTATTGTATAGTAATAATGAGTTTTGAAATCATGGCGCGTTTTTCGGAATGTTTTTAAATTTCATGAATTTTTGTTACATTTTCAGTGCTTAACGAAATTTCATGAATATTGAAACAATTTTCTGTTTTGACTTGTGTTCCAATTTTCGAACGGGTTCATGGATGGTAGAAAAAAAACAACCTTGATTCAATAATGAGTAAGATGTGCGAAGAGAAATGCTTTATTGAATTCTGAATCATAATTTGGGAGTTAATAATATACTTGATTTTTTACTCAGGGTGATTACAAAATATTCATTTTATTTAAATTGACTATTTTTTCTAAAATAAGAAAACAAACACCATCTCATAAAAAAGGGAAAGTTTCAATCTTATTTACAAGCAATTACGAATATTCTATAATGTCCTCCTTTCATTACACAACGTACATCAATACCGAAATCTAATTCACCCCTTAGATGTCGAAGCATTTCATATCTGTTTCCATATCGAATGAGGTACTGTTTAGGATACAATCACCCACGTTAGATGTTCTTAATAAATTGGTTGAAGAATACCCATTTCATGATGAGGAAGACGCATTGATTTCTGTGGCAAAGTACAAAAAAGTGTGAGCCTTCATCCACTACATTGTGTGAAGCATTTGGTCTTGTAGTAATTATTTTCCTATCATCAACTTTCTATTCAAATACATTTAGTAGTAAATATTTGTATTCTTACTGATACAGTAAATATAATCTTATTGTAGAAGGAATACCTTCTTTAGAATACAATTGCAGATTGTTAAGTACGAAAAAAGGATGGCTTCAAAGTTTTTTCTTACCTCAAACTAGATTGAGCTAATTTTTCTAAATGAGTTCGCTTTTGTGCCAGAAATCACATTCAATAATACACTTGCTTTATTTAAACATCGCAGACAAACATTCATATTATTTTTCCAACTTACAAAGTAATTTATATCACTTTATACTACTTTTTAAGTACTTCCATAGCTTACTAGTTCAAATAAATTCTTTATGCAATGTTCTGTATAGAACCTGTTTCTTTTCTTCTTCTTTTAGTTTATATCCTTATATTAAAGTGGAGGTGATTGTCCGTATTCGATATTCTGCCTTTTCTTTTCGGGTAATTTCATCTTTCATCTGTGATTTTTAATTTTTAAAATAATTCTTCTCATCAATAAAATCTGAGAATTTAAGCTGTCCCAAAACATGAGGCCGCTGTAGTCTAGTAGCTATTTTCGCGGGCGGCTTTCGTCGAGTTGTCGACTGGAACGCTGATGCCTCAAAAGACTCACAGTGTAATGGCACTGATGAGCGTTAAATGTGGTCGATGTTAAAAGTCCTATTATTGGTGTGGTGAGGAGGTTTGGAGAGAGAGGTGCCAACTCAGGCGACATCATCGTCACATTACCGAGGGACAAAATCACGAGGACTTCGCAAATAGCCTTAGTGTTGCTAATCTTTGTAACGTTAATAAGCAATCACATGCTCTGAAAATATATTGTTACTTCCCGATTATACTTCTATCAACTTATAGTTTCATCACAAATTAATTGAATTCACACAGCCAAGAGTCACATAATGATTAAATAGTCCGAAAAGGAAAGAAATCAATTTGGTTTTATTAATAATATTTATCTACTAAAATTCAAAATTCAATATATATTAATATGATGTGGAAAGTGTCCCTACATACGTTCCAACCTAAAAAGTATCTAATATAATTTTACTTATTTGTAATAATTATTGAATAGGTTCAAGTCAGGATCGACTGCTGATATTGAAAACAAATTTCGTCTTCATCTCACTCTATTAAGTCTTTGTCACATTCTACTACTACTACTACTACAAATTATCCTCCAATCTCTCACGCTAACCACTAAATCCTTAAAAAACTATCCACTGTTTATAAATGTTATCAAATCTCTCTTAATTACTTTATTTCAATACTTCTAAGTTAATTAACTTAAGTCTTGGTTCATTCATAAGAAGAGATCTTCAAAACAACTAACATGATATCAATGTCCACCAATGGTTAGTTGAAAGGAAAAATACGCTTGAGAATCCTGTTGTAATGTGATTAAAGCTTCCTTTGATATTTTTTTACTGTTCATTCTAAGCTAAGCTTCGAAAAATATATTAAATTTTGTCTCCTATTTTAAACATTATTAGTATTCCAGAAATTCCCCATATCGATGTAGTACATTAATGTACAAACAATTGCACGGTAGAGGGATAATAGATTTCGTTGCTCCACATCCCACATAAAACAATCAATCTGTCACCTACAAGATAAATTGTTCAAGTGGAATACCAATTTCAACACCTGAACGCATGTGTAACTCAACATTTCCATTAGAAACACCGAATTATTTCAATCTAATACTTGTTATCTGTCACTGCCTCATTCTTATTTCATATAAATAATAGAGAGAAAGAGATTTCATTATACACGTGAACTTCATTTAGACACAATCACGTTTGCGTATCCTGTATTCTCATAGTCATTACATGATTCCTATCCTTTCAAAGGAACTAACTCACATTCCCATATATTCTCTTCCAAGACATTACAATCGGATTAAATAATACAAAACACGCTCGAATGCGGAAATATTTTCAATCAACTCTACCCCTCTTTGGTGTGATTCTCAACAAATAAGAAATATTTCGGACTACGGATACTGTTCATTATCTTTTGAATCAACCACTCCTCCATCCTCGTAAAAGGTTCCACTCTTCCTTACAGCTAATTATTTCCAATATTATGTGTTCCAAACCCAAGCTTTATTTGTGAATGGGTGCTGATTTCGAATGAAGGGGTAGAATACATTTCACTCCACCCACGTTTCACTATTAAATAACAGTGAAGGGTGGATCTGACGAGTGCGAAGATTTCATGTCAAAATGAATAGGTCCATTAGAAAGGATCATTTTATTTGACAAACATATGGCACAGGGGGGACAACTCATTACGAAAACAGTTTTAACTGTACTAAGAGAATTTAAAATGTATTTAGGAGTTTCAAGTTTGATTTGTTTGAACTTGAATTGTGGTCTAATCACAGAGGTAAATATAAGCACTTTACCATGTTTTAGAAAAATTGCTAAGTTTATCGGCATAACACGCGAGCTAGAAGAATACAATCTATTCATATCAAGAATTAGGAGAAAATTTAATTATTTACCTGCAGTAATATATCTATAATAAGTATAGTAATTACACAATCTAAGCTGAAAATAGAATTTTATTATCAAATTAGAGTTTGATTGATTGACTGAACTAGTAATTATGAAACTTGGTTAAGTAACAAAAATGACACATGAGCTAGCACCTCCCTGTCTTACCTTTACATTCCGCCAACGGAAGGACTTAGAGCCTCGATAAATTTAACATGCATGAGCTCCGCTACACGGAGCTTTAATAGCATGAGGACTCAAACACGCGACGCGATAGAAACAACGTGTTTCTGTCGAGTTGGTTTCAAGGTCACGATCGTGACCACTCAGCTACAACCGCTATTGTGATGAATGAATTATAACTTGCAAAATGCCATTGATTTAAATGAAATATTTATTTAATAATGAATGAAATTATATCTTTAGTTTATAATTTTATCATATATATTAGATTATTTTTTTTATTTCTAGGAATATTTATTTTTGTATGGACTTATGCTTCTTTAATAATTAAAAAGGATATTCATTAATTTTTGATAGTGAATCAAATGGCATTTGGAGTCATCCAGAACGTTTTGACAATCAAAAAATGTTCATTATGATGATTTGTTCTAAATTATAAAAACTTTGAAAAACACAAAATTATTATACTATTATGTTATATTTTTTTAAAAAAATTATTAAAATGCAAACCTTTAACTATTTTAATTTTAAAGTAATAGGCCCATTCTAAATTCAACACCTCGTAAAGAAGTACATTTGAATTACCTGTTTATTTTGGATAGTTTTTTCTAAATGATTGAATGCGTTGATGACCCAGGATAATTAAGCAGGTATTTAACTCATTTAATGCACTTAAAATAAACATTTGGTAAGAAATCATCACACCTGATTCGATTTGGGAGAGTGTATGGAATGGAATTCCAGAATTAAATATTGGGTAACAAGTTACAGAGGTTTCTTCCCTGCTTCTCCTCGGAAGCTAAATTAAGGATTATACATGGTAATACATGTAGGGACTTTTAGGTATTTTATATGGAGACTAATTGGCTGTAGGGGAATTTCCTTAATAATCAGAACGAGGGATATGCTGATATTAGATATTTGTCAATTACGTGATCGCATAAATTAAGGGATTAAATGAAATAGGGTCAAAAAATATATAACGATGAACGTATTAATTACTATGGTAGTTAAAGAATAAGAAAAAATAAATTAATTATATTTAAAGAAAATCACAAAAAATGAACTTGAATTTCTCACTGTTTCCTGACAGATTGTATTGCCAGGACTATGTGCTTTTGAATTTCCCTAAAGAAGGATCTATAGATATCCAATGGTTTAATCTAAATATGCATAGTTCTTAGGCATTTTAAGAAGTACATTCATTTGAAGGTAGTATGTCTGGAGTTTGATCCTACTTCAGAATCTGTTAAACAAATCGTATTTTCATAGCCAGATCGTCGGATTTTTTCTTGTGTATATATATATATATATATGCATGTGCAAGAGAGCAATTTTTATGAAGTCATAGTTTTGAGAAAAAATTAGATTGAAGTGAAATTATATAAGGCTTTAGCTTAAATTTCAAGAAATGTAGTGTGAAAAATATACGTATGAATATATGTATGCGTGTACAAAGCACATCTGTAATGTATATTCATTGAATGAAAAAAATTTTCTAAAATGCAGTATACGCTCTGACGCCAAATTCAAGTTTTCATAATTTCAAAATATACATATAAAACTAATTCTTCGTATTCTAGGCTGTGATGTTTGGCTATTCCCGATTTTCTCTTCACTAAAAATGGGAACTAAAATTGAGATTGATTGCATGAATTAAGCAATTTCTTCCCAGCCAAAATGAAACGTGATTATGCAAATTAGAGGTAGGTAGAATTAAAGTGAAATGAGCTAGATATAACGGTATACAAGCAAAGGGAAATTTTGAAGATACAGGCCGAGTGAGACTAGTCCTGAGTTTATGCCTTGCTAGCGACAGATGATATCAAGAGTTGTTATGGGCCATAGCGGTGGCTGAAGTTTCGAGAAATCAAGACAGCCTCAACTGGAGAGATTTTGGTAAGATAGTATCAGTTCGTTAATAATCGAATAGGCAAATTAATCCAAGGGGTTATCAAAGAGAGCAAATATTCCTTAAACATTATATTACAAAGTGACAAATAAATAGCTGTATGAGACTTGAGTAGATTATTGACTTTTAGAGTTAGTTGTATATGACTGAGTTATGGCACAAGAGTCGGGTAGAAGAAATGCTTCGCCACAAGGATATGTTTTTCCTTTTGGAAAAGGTTATCAACTTGTATATGTCGTGGTAATAGAACATGCAATATAGTAGCTCATTCTGGAATGTTGGAAACTGGAGTTTTTTTTTCAGAATTGGTATTGATTGCAGAAAAATTTACTTGAAGTTCCCAAAGTGTTAGTTAAAGGAGAAGACACAATAGAGGCCGAAATTTGATGTAATAAAATTGGTGATGCAATTCCTACATAATTTTTGTAACGTCATGATGTAATATCTCATGGATTACTTGTTGCATTCTTTTTAAATTATTCTTTTATTACTTTGTATCCATATTATACGTTCTTTACATACAACACATAAAAGATCGCACTTGAAAAATCCCATGAAAATACGCACTATGAGTGAAAGTATAAATATAGTTTTGACTATATCTACTGTATTATTTATTGTTACTTGTGCATATAAATATGATTTTAAATTCATGACATTACTATGTTGTACGACAATTGAAAGTTCAGACAGTATCTGTCTAATCAAAAGAACACATATTCTTTTTTTTTTTGTCAACTATTATTTTTACTATATGAACTTAAGCTATCAAACATAGAATAAGAAAATATTTGCATCATTAACATCTACATTTATATTCTTGTACAATAATCGACTCACAAAGGCATGAAATAAGAGATAATTCTCCCAGCCTTTTTTGAAACCATCTGCAATTTCTAACAGATAATGAGTCTTATTTGTACTTCTCATTAAAAAAAATGGCAAAATATTTGAACGATAAAATTTAATAATAAGTTTCCTTCTCCCCTCAAAGCTGCGACGAATTATTTAACCAAATACAAAAGGTTGCAGTGACTGAGAAAATTAAAGTAATAAAAAATATTCTATTCTCCATTTTTTTCATTCGCTGTTGCTATAATTCTTTATACTTCTTTGTTCGTACGTTCCACCTAGATGCAAGAACATTAAAATTAAAAAAGAGAACGAAAATACAATGTGAAAACATATCGTGAAACTAGAGTTCTTTTTTAGAACCCATCAATTGAATTATTGTTAACTTTTTTACTCGAGGAAAGTTGTTCTTCTTGATACGAAAGTTCAAAATATTTTCATGAAAAGTTAATTAGATTTGTATTATTTCTCTCAGAAACTTCTTTTCTTCGATGAATATTTTATTCGCAGTCATCACTTTTTTATTACTTATCATGGTATTATTTGAACATTGCATGCCATTCAAAGTTCATTAAAATGAAAAAAGAAAGAATAAAAGAAATTCGGTTAGGAGTCTCGCAAATTTGACATTTTGAAGAAAAATGAACTTTTTTGTGGCTTTACGAATTATTATTTTATATACATTATTTTTTATTTCAAATTTTAAAGTCTACGTCTTTTAAATCATTGTATGTAACTTCTTACTTGAACGAGACATTGAAGATCGACAGAATTTTTCTTTAACATGTTTTTTCATGTTGTTGTTTTAAGAAATGACATCAACAAAAATTTACGGGCATAAAATAAAGGATATATGGTGTTACGTTCAAAAGATTGATATAATTTTTGTAAGCTTTGGTTTTATTATTGTCGCTATAGAAACAGCAAGGGGGCAATTGGCGACGGACTTCTTTAGTTTAAATACGGGTCAAGTGATTAAGACACCTGAGCTGGCAACCCCCTGTCTTAACTTCAACACCTTGCCAACGGGAGGACTTTGGTCTCCGACAGATTTAACGTGCATCAGCCCAGGCAAGACTCGAACCCACGACTCGATGTAAGCCACCGGCCGAAGTCAGCGATCATAACCACTAGTCCATTTCAGAAATGATAAGGCTTGGATTAAGAGAATCTTTGGTAGTAATTAGTGATTTTTGATTATTTTTTTCCCGAAGATGTAATTTTGTTCTCTTTTAATTTTTATTAATTTTGACTCATAATTTTGCAAATTTTCTCATTGACTGGATGCATTTGTAAGATCTGCATAAAAATACTTCAGTAATTGCTTTTCTTAGTAACTGCTCGATCCCGGGGTTTGACGAAAACTGCAAGCCGTGAGACCGTGGGCATGATCACTAGGCAACCACTGCCACTTGATGTTACAATACACATTATAATTATAACAATTTTATTTAGTTTTCTTAAGATATATTTACGTTGCTACGATATATTTAATTTAAAATTTTATCGTCTGCTTTTATTTTAATGTACAAGAAGAATATTATGGTCTATTTCAACAATTTGACGTTTGCTATTATTTAAACATTTTATTTAATGATTGTTTTTTATATGGCATCATTTTTATTTCTTTTGCTTTTGACATTTTCTACGTTTTTGCAATTAAGAATGTTTTGGTTGTGAAAATAAATTGCATTAGAAACTTGAAGAAGATATTTTCTTTTCTCGATTGTAATTACTTCTGTGGGACCTGGGTTTCGGAAGCGCATCTACTTTCGGCTTATTAATATTCACTTTGAATAATTCTACTTTTTCCAGAACATAATAGGGAAAAAAACGTTAGCATGTGTTAGAATGAAATTAGCATAGAGAATTTTATTTATTAATTAATTGTTTTAATTACGCCCTTTTCCATATCTACAAGCGCTGCAAGCATGAAATAAATAAACGTAAAGATTATAACAATCACTTCAGAGTATTTCAATATCATTTTTCTACTTTTTTAATTGAAAAAAATATTTTGGAAAGCAATCTGTCAACATCATTCCTTCTATCTTTTTGGGATACTTAACAAATCCTACAAAAATATAAAACAATCTGAAAATTAAAAGTGAAGCCAACTTTAACAACAAAATAAACCAAAGCAAATCATCCATGGATAAAAAATATCAAATCAATTTATTCAGATAATAATAACAATCCAAATTATGAAATCTTACAATAGACAACGAATGATTAAAGCAGCCGATAATATATTATTCAGGTATTAAAATTAAATCATATGGTAAATTATTAAAATTAATATATCTTAAGATAAGTATAACTGTCATTTCCAATAGGTTAATAGAAGCTTTATTATCTTAACTCTTAAAGCTTATAAAAGCTTTTTTTTGAATTTACAAAAATACTGACACTCCCATAAATTACAGCACAAACATAAAATTAATCATCAACTTTAATAGAATGCTATTGAAGATTTATGAACAAAAGCAGGAATTACAGTCATTATGGATCAATTCATATATTTTCTCATTAGTTTTTAATCTTCGACTTTAATTCACTTAATTTCATTGGTAGCAGGAGGTAAGGCCTACCAACTACGGTCTACCTGAAAGTTCTGACCATTTATGAAATGAAAGAAATTAACTTATTTTTATATCTTTAATAATGTTAGTAATATTTCGTGTCCGCTGTAAGTTCTTAGTCTTATCTCTGAAGATTTCATTCACTACGAGATACACAATCAATCGATCCATCTTTAGTGGCTAAAGATTTTATTTATTTTTAACAGCCACACAACACACACAATTAATATAATATTCAAAATTCACTAACACTAAACATTTAACTGTTGTTGCATGCCATTTTTTTTCGTCATGCTACAGGTCGTAGCCGCCGTTCTTCTCCCTCCATTGTTGTTCAGTTCTGCCTCTCCTTATATCGATGGCAGAGCCACCTATATAGATTTTTTTTTAGTCCGGCGAATCTTACAATGTTTATTGTACAATATGAGAGTTCCATCGTTACTAGGAATGGTCTATGAGTATTTCAGAATGGTGTTTAAAAAGTTAAGTGATAAAAATGGGCCTATTCAAGTCGTCATATGCACATCTCTGCTTGGTCAACAAAGACAAACACTTTTGAAACCGTATGAAACTTTTAATGAAAAATGGAATGATTATGGAAACACCGCTAGGAAAAGAGCATGCTGTAAGCCTGGACAGCCTAACTTTCTCTTTCCCAAATCGAGATTGAGTCGAAATAAAAGAATGCTGCGTATAGGGGAGGACGTCCAAAGACCAATACATTATTAGCTTTGTAAACTTAACGAAAAGCTCATTTCGGAGAAATATTGTCGACAAATGGATGATTTAAACATAGAACGAAAAAAGAAGTCGACGATGTTCAAAAAGACGCATATTATTCTTCATCAAGATAATGCCAAACTGCTAAATCAGCTACTCTTTAGTAAATAGCAGAATTGTGCTGGGAACTTTTATCGCATCCGCCCTATTCCCCAGATTTTATTCTCTGGGATTATCACCTGTTTCTCTTGCAACAAAATTTTTTGAAGGACAAAAAATCGAAATTGAAGTAAATGTCAACCAAGCACTACTTCAGTTATTCGCTTACAAATGTGCAAGGTATTTTTTCAAAAATAATGTTTAAATTCTACCATCACGCTGGCAAGATGTCATAAGTAACGACGAAGTTATATAATATAGTAAATATTATTAGATGTAAGAGAAATATATCATTTTCGTTCACTTCTAGAATTGACAGAACTTCTTGTTAGGCCTAAAATAAGACAATTTCAAACGGCTCTAATTCTCCTCAAGTAACTATCTTGCATCGCATTAAAAAATTATCAAACATTATTCTTTTTTTTCTGGCAAAATATTCGTGGTTTACAACTTAACACGTCTGTGAATTATTTATATTTTTAAAGTTAGAGTGTGAGCTTGTGTGGGGGAGATGTACCTCAAAGTCGGAAAGGCCCAGGCGAACGAAATTTTGTAAGCTGAAACTATAACTGATCTAAGCGCTTCGAAGAAAATTTTCAAAATTCAGTTTTTGCTTTCTAGCTCTTGAATCATAAGTGGATTATTATTTTTTCAAAATCTGAGAGATCCAAGGATTTTTAGAATTTTTCTTTCGGATGTGTAAACAAATTATAGATGATTTCTGAGGTAATTTTTGAAAGAACTGCGTAGAAAAACTCAATTTTCGATATTGGGTGTTTAAATTGTTCCATTCAGCAATGCATAAATCGAAATAACTTGGTTTATTGTGGGGAATACTGAATGAACACGCGTCTCTATTGTGGAAAAAAACAAGAGAGAATATATCTCTCTCAATCAGTTTACTTTAAACAAAATTTTACTTGTACAATAAGTGAGCTGCCATTCCTTTATTGATCTACCTGGCGCATATTACGTCACGCATTTCGTAATAATACAGCTTTGCTTAAAATTATATATTTAACAGTATTACATTATTTAAAAACTTTTATTTGAGCTAATTGTGCGGTACTTCTTTCATAATAAGGTATAAAATTCTTTTTTTAATTTTTTTTTTACTTAAGTATACTTCATACTTTTTTGGAACTCTTAAATAGCATTTAAGTCATTTTTAAAATATAATTTTTAAAGTTTTAGCAACCAGCTTACTTTTTACGTAATTATTCTAATTATTTTAAATATATTAGTTGCAAATTGCATCAAAGTGTAAGTATAAGGATTCGAATATCAAGATATCTGGCTTGATTTTTATTACTAAAAAAAAAGACTGGTACCACTGTCAAAATAATTCAGTCATACACGCTAAACTTATTTTGAGAGAAGAAATAAAAGGGCTAAAGACACGATTCCCTTAAAATATTAAGGCAATTTAGTGTCCTCCGTATTATTTCTTTACTATTACTATTTATGATTCTCTTATAAATTGAAAGGAAAAAGAATTTTATAAGCTTTTGATTCCGGAATTTTGGAGAGAATCCAAATAGATGTCCTTCTAAAATGCTCTGAAAAGGAATATCACTGATTCGAAAAATCTATACAAAAGGAAATATTCATCAAGCTCAACTGAACCGCGATTGGATATAGATTTCAATGCTTCTAAAAAAGAACAAAACCCTTCTATACGCAATCTTATTTATCCATTTTTTTTTCTTGCGTTGCTTACATTACTAAGAAGACAAAATTGAATAACTTCGATGAAAGAAATCCAAGAAGATAACGGAAAAAATAGGATAAAATAAGATTGTACAAAAAGACTTCGCAGAGTTCTTTCTCGATCAACTCTAATTCGATACAACTCAGCCATTTTGTTTTGCTAAATTTCAATTTGTATTTTGTTGTCCTTCGCCATGTTTCTTATTAATTTTATTATAAAATAACTTACTGCATAAACCCGCAACGAAATCTTTAAATATAGTAGAAAAAAGAATGGAATGCACATACTAGGCGAACTGTGTGGTAAGTTTTAACTATTACTGAGAAATAACCGATATACCTGTATAGAACATATTCTGCATATTAATTTTACATAATGTTTTAAACTACTGGTATTCATGTTGATTTCTTTGGTTTTCCGGAAGGCTTCGACTGAAGTAACCAGCAGTATGGAGAAAACGAATTCAATGTTCTAAATTCCTTTTAAAAATCAAGAAATACTAGAAAAAAAAAAAGAAATGCTAGAAAGAATCAAGAAAATTGTAGCTCTGGATAACGACTATGTATATAACTGAATTTTGTGAAACTGAATAATAAATGAAATTTAAGTCTCGATTAAATTTCGTAATAACAAAAATCTTACTATACTGCAGTTTACTTGAATCTACGGCTTCCTGGAACAAATAAACGAACTGTTAAAGTGCAATTTGCAACATTTTATACATAAGGGTTGATTAATAAGCAAATTAAATTTCATGAATGTATATTGTTTGTTTCTTAGTAATAATTTTTACGATTCTCCCTGTATGTCTCGTTATTTGACAATACTTTTGTGCACGTGTATATTATTATATATAATATACAATACTTACCAGTTTTTAATGCACGTGCATAAAGAATATGCTAAACATATATATTTGGTCCTGTTTTTTTTTTTTTTTTTTTTTTTTTTTTTAAGCGCTGGTAGCTTTATTTGCTCTGACCATGCGGGAACGATTAATTCGCGTTCATTACATATTACATAGTGTTGCGTTACGTTTTCGATTTGAAGTGTTGCGTAAGGAATTGTTAATTTATGCGCTGTAATTACGAACAGAACTAAATCAACGAAAATTCTATTTGTTCATTAAAAATTAATTAATCTTTATAACTTTTTGAATTATTCATAATGACTAGATGCAATGATAATAAAACACAAATGATCCGATAGAGCATTTTCCCTCATTTCTTTCAGTTTACTTTGGATCGCGTGTTTCCCCTTTTCCTATTGATTTTGTGTTGAAATGACCGCAATGAACGTTGTTGCTTTGTCATATTAGGAACGTAGCCTAATCTTACTATATTTATTGAAAAAATCATTTGAAGAAAATATAAAAAGAGGATGAAACCTATACAGGTAGGCTAGTTCAAAAATGGCAATGAGCATAAAATGTGAATTTCTTATGGCTGTCTTCACGTAATGTCAAGGAATAGGGCCCGAAATTGGAACTCTTTTTCCTATAACAAAATACTCGAACATTATTTTTATATTTTGACCTCGCTATTTTTTATAGAGCAATGCATTTTTAATTGTTCTTCATTTTCATTAAAATCATTCCCTTTTTTCAGGTGTAAAAAATTTCCATACTATATATTCCATACTGTAACGCTAAACGTGTTTTGTAATTTCAGTGTGCAAGTGAAAAGAGTATACCTTCAGAATGTTCCTAAATTTTAAGAGTACCGCATCATAGATGAATAAACGCGCTACAAAAACACGAACTTTGAAAAATTTTGGAACAATTTTCTGTCTGGAAATGTTTTCCAAGTTTCGATCGAGTTCTTCGGCATAGCCGAAAACAGTTGTAAAATTGAAAAACAAGCTCGCTAATTCTAACTTTGGGTTATATTACGATTTTTTACTTCCAATAACCCTTAAGGATTTTTCTACTTATATTATTTAAAATGAAACAGGATTCATATAGGTGAGATAGAAGTTATATGAAGTATAATGAACAGATTTGTTCTGATGCATATGTATACTGCGACGAATTTAATAATGAAATTGGAAGTTAGTTGGTGATTCCGAATCAAAGTGAGAGACATCGAAATCAGCTATTCGTTATCTGAAAAGCAATCAGAGGGACCTGTGATGAGATAAGTAAAAAGTTTAAGAATCAAATCTTCAATTCTAGATATTCTACTCATTCGTGTAAAGTGCTAAGAGATAAATTAATTTATAATTACAAACGATAATTTAGGCAAAACAGACATAGAATTTCTATTGCCATTTCATTAAAATTAGTAATAGTAAGTGGAGATACTAACGAATGGGCGAAATAAAATGTTATTGTGTTTGGTTATTAACATCGCACTAAAAAGTAACACGAAGTCTATTGGTGATTGATCTTGTAATTTTGAGTCTTGGTCAAGTAACGAGTTCAACTCCTAAGCTGGCACTTCCCTCTCCAAACGACGACGCCATGCCTACAAGGGACTTCGAACTTCAACCAGTTTTAATGTGCATCCATCCCGATACTCGGAGGGTCTTTAGTGATATCAGGTCTCGAACCTACGACTCGACGAAAACAACATCGATCGTGAGATCGCGTATATAACCTCTAGGTTATCGCAACCTTCCCTCTATCGATATCTTACCTAGGCTTACTGTTTCAAATATATATATTTTAATATTTCTTGTTTTAGAAAACATATCTGTAATATCTTATATTGTTTATAATAATTGAAAGTTATGTTTTTGCTTTTGAATGTACCATAAGCTTTTGTTTAATAGTTAAACAATTTGCTAATCATTACTTTGCGATTTTTTTTAAAAAAAAATAAATTGGAAACGTTTTGGAGCTGAGAAATATGAAATTCTCGAAATATACAAAATACAAAATTTCTATTTCAGCGCATTCCAATATGACAACTCCTCAAAGTAAAATATATTTATATCCTTCCATTTGCATTTTTAAGGTTCAGAGACCTGCTACAAAGTTGAGTCGAATATTAGATTAAGTTCCATTCTAAAATATATGCTAATTCCTTTTCTTCGAAAAACTGCCAGACACGTTTCCTTTCTTCTTCAGCAACCATCTGGAAAAAAAATCTTTCCCATCTGAATAAGACGATTATCTTATACTTTTCCGGCATTGTTGAGTTGGTGTTTCGTAAATTTTTATAAATCACTCCTTTTTTTCTTCTTTCAAACCCAAATTTCATTTTTGCAGAAATTATTTACCAAATGCGGCATTTTTTTTACTTAAAGAAAAATAAGAATAGATAAAATTCTATTTTTTTTCTTTCGGATTGGTAATTTAAAATATTTTGCAGACATTTGACAGAATATATTTTCTCTTGAAACAATGGATAATTTTTTTATGAATTGAAATTCAATAAGACAAGAGTATGGTTTAAAAATTCTGCATCATTATATAAAAAAAATATTTAAAACTATGCTCAGAAGTAATAAAAGTATTTTACAAAAAGAAAATGATTCTTGAAATGTTGCCTTAAAACTGTATAGTTATTTAGAAACAGTTCCTAAAGTGAAAAATATTGTATGTTTCAAAAATTAAAAACAAAAATGATACATAATATTTTCAATACAATAGTAACAATAATATAAATTGTCTCTTTAATTTTTTGAAAATATAATGTTTCCTCTATAACCTGACCCCTAATCTTTCTGGCCATACCTGTAATCTGGTATTTTTACACAGACAGACATGTCAACTAAAGAAAACAAAAAAATATTTTATGCCTTCTATTTCAATGGAGTGAGTGTGATTGAACATTAAGTTTAAAGGTGCAAGAGTCAGATATGGCTATGCTGCGCCAAACAAAGTGTAACTGTGATCTTGATGTTTGAAAAAATAGAAAAAAATAAAAATGCTAACAAGAAGGAAGATCGAAAATAGAGAAGGATAGCTAGAGCATCCCGGGGATGCGTCAACCATGTTTACCAAAAGGAGTAAACCTCATGCAAAAGGTTAACGATCACTAGGACTCTTGGGAGGTTGTGATGCCTCGCCTGCAGAAGGCAAGCCCTTGAGGGAATAATATGGGCTAGCAATACAAAACAGCACATTTGTGTTGAGTTAGTTAGTTCGTGTGTGTGCTACTTTATAATTTTCGCGTGTACTGTATCACAATTCATACAACAATACATATTTCCTTCTATTTAAATGCGCTGCTATTAAAAGATTTTCAAATAATCTGGCGTTTTCGATAATCTGGTGGCTCCCTGATCCGATAAGTGCCAGACTACTAAGAGAGTAGTAATGTATTTTATTCTAAGAATGGAAGATTTTTAATTTTTAGTCACCCAAGGGGATACTGTTTTAGTTGGATCACTTTTGGTGTACCAGATCACTTTTCAATTTCTTATCGTTTGCTGTATTTTTAATTAGATTTAACTTAAATATATTCAAATAATTTATAGTTTGCTTTAATTTTAATTACATGTAGCTGATATAATATGCAATTTATTAACTGAGCCTTTGCTTTAATTTTAATTTCATTTAGCTTAAATATATTCAGTTTAATAATTTATCGTTTCCTTTAATTTTAATATATTTCTCGATATTTCATCGTTTACTTTATTTCTTATATTTAATTCAGTAATTTAATAATAATTATAAAAAAGCACACCTTGTTCGGCTAAACCTGCTCCTTGCAAAACTTTGCATATAACATTTTTTAACTACTGCAGTTAATTTCAAGAAGTGATAAATGTGTGTCTTATTTTAGAATTGTTAATTTAAGACTTTTAACTTTATTACAAATTTTAATTGTTTCTTGAATATTTCGAATTATTTTTCTTTACTTCCAATAAAATATCAAGATGTTCAGAGCTTATGGACTACAAATTTGAGCAAGTTTAAATGAATAACTCCCATAAAACCTTTTTTTCGGAAAACTGGAAATTGAAAAACATTTTCCTGAGCTCCTGTAATTGAATAAAAGACGACGTATGGTTCTTCTTGAACCGTTTATTTTCGTTTACATTTGATTCGAATATCCAATTACTTCACCAACCTCTTAACCAAATCGAATTTTTTTTTGAAAAGTTCCAGAACATATTTCATTTGAGTATTTATGGATTGTTTTAAATATTTTGGAATAAAAAAGACCATTTAGAGTTTCGAGAATAAATAAAAAGGTTAAGTGACCACAGTTTGTATCCACTTGATAAATTATTTATTCGTGGAGAATATTAAGTGTGGTTTTCCAGGATAAAGTGCATCAGATTAAAAAGATATCTATTCAATGGGAGTTTCGTTAAGTTCTGAATAGTTTGGTACTTTAGACGCAGTACAGAATGATATAAAATTTCCCACAGGAATATAAAAAGAATCATTGATTTTAAAAAAAAAACTGAGAATGCTTACAATATTCAGTCTTTTTAAATTAATTATTCAAAAATAATCTAAGCATTAAAATATATTTTATTCCAACAGAATTACTAAAATTGAAGTTTCAAGTACTATGTATTCAAATAGCTCCTAGAATTATTCACCCCATATTGAAGAAACCATTTACTGTGAAACGCGTATGTTTTTTCTTGACCAGTTAATTTCCTGATAATTTCTCATCATATTTTTTATTTTAAATGTAGTTTTCTAAAATCCATTTTACAGTTTTATAAAATGGGAATAATTAACCAGCAGACAAACAAGATGGACCTCATTGCTTATAGAATTTTTAATTTTTCTAAAACAACGAACATAATTAAAGTTATTAATAATAACGAGAATTCATTTGGGTAATCCAGTCACAAACCGCAAAATAGGGCTGTTAATATCAAAGAGAGGATTCCTTCTATACTGGCCGTAGCAGTTTTGCCACACACTGTAGCCAAACCTGAAAAACATACTACCTCCCTAAGATTCATAAACATAAAACTTTCAAAGAAAATAGAATTGTAAAATAATCAAATTAATAAAAAATTACATAATTAAAGTAAGATAATAATTTTTATACAGAGAATTACAAAAATATTTTTTTTATTGAAAACAAAAGTTTACTTTTCTAACTAGCTAACGACAACGAACTTACAAACTATAAAACTAGTCCCTAATATTCTCATTGATAATTTAATACACATAATTTAAATACACTTTCAAAACAATAAGCAAAACTGGATCAATAATATACAAAGTCTAAGCTTAAATTAAAATAATCTCTTTTGAAATTTCTTTCCAGCAAAATTGTAAATATTTTTTTTTATATTTAATTTATTACTTTAAGATGATTTTGTAAAGAAATGGTTTTCATATAATCTTTTTTTTCTTCTAATTTTCAATATAGGAAAAGCTCTTTTATCGGTTGCAGCAATTATGGTCAGCGTTATTAAATCCTTATAGAAATGCTCAAATTTGAATTACTCTTAAGAGAAATAATGAATTAAGAACGTCATCTGGTGAGGAAACAAGACCCATTATCAGTCAGTTCTAAAGTTTTAAAGTCGTTAGTGTCACCATCTGTCAAGGCATTTTGGAGATCTTTAAAATGTGCTAGTAATTCATTTTTAGACGTCTTTGTGAACATCAAATAAAATTAAAAAGAGTCGCTATAACTGTTCAGTACATTGAATCTTAACTCAAATTAACTTATTGCTTGATCTTTTTTTTTTTTAAAAAAAAAAAAAAAAAAAAACACTTTTTTATTTAGTATTATTTCGGATCGTGTGTTCATCAGTATCAATTTTAACAAGGAATCGCTGGAGCATTTTACAATTTTTGTACAGTAATATCTAAAAGCCTGTCAATTTCTATCTTATTTGATTTTACTACTGATTAAAGTATTCAAATATATTTTTGTAGATTGTACTTATTTCTATGCTTTATAATTTTGCCATTCCAAAATTTTGCGCTGTAGGCAGTTGCCTTAGATATCTACTGCCTAGGTTCGGTTCCGATCTCCGATGATATACGTCAGTTGTCCGTTAGATGTTCGGAACCACTCTGAAGGGGTTGGAGGCATTACAGGTTGTATTTAAGCATGGAAAATCAGTGGAATCAGATATGCTCATGAGCTCCAACAAGCTTATTAAATGTTCATAGTAATCGAATCTGTGAACACGCTTTTGAGTTAAGTTTACTTTATGGAAATGGCAGCAACCAGAAATGTCTTAGATTATCTCTTTTCCAAAAGGAAATTGTGCTCATGTTGAAACAACGCTGCTGAAAATGTCAAATAAAGTTACTCCCTCTCTAATAGTATTTTTTTCAAATTTTTCTTTAATGTGTGCTAATTTTTACTGACACACTGGTTTACACGTCGCCTGGAAGCGGCCGCCAGTTAAGGCCTTGTCAAGTCCCTCATTACATGGCCAGTTGTGAGATTGACTGAGGAGCTGTGTTTTCTTAGTGTTTACTTCTTTTCTTCAATAAATGGTGTTATGTCTTAAGCCATAAGAAAGGTGAAAAATAGATCTATTGAATGGTGTAGTTATATCACATTCAATTTATCTCAGTAGAGCACGAGTTACAAGCAATAGTTTTAGATGATTTCTCCAAATACGCAATAGAAAAAATGAATTACAGTAAGAAATACTTCTCTGAGGGGAAATTTAGGATAGGTTTTTTTAATTATTCTAATTATTTATAAATTAAATAGTACATAAAGGACTGACTATTAGGAAAATGTTAGTAAACATATTGGTTAATAAAATGCAGGCATCATTATCAGATCATTCTTATTGTGAGAAGGAGATTTAGTTGATCAATAATGATCAGCCAAAATGTTTGCAGCATGATTAGTTCTTTAAAAATTTAAATTTCCTGACGCGAATGATATCATCGAATAATTGTACGAACCTAAGGAAAATAAATGAATGTTTGTCAATTCTTGATTATACTGGAGTTCCCATCATTTAAGCTAGAAAGTATACAGAAAAAAAAATTCAGCAGAAACTGGCGAAATTGTACTATAACATCAAAAAACTAAAATAGAACCTATTTTATGGTAATGAAGAATATTAAACGCAGAAAACGTAATGAATCGAGCCACTGACAATTATTTAGTTAAATAGACACTACTATTTGTACAAAAATAAGCGAAATATAAACTACACACAAATAAAAAAAAACAACGAATAACCAGATTCCCCCAGAAAATTAACGCTGCATTGACTGCAAAGACAACAAATGGAAGAATTATTGCAAGTAATCCACCGAAATGTTTGCTTGATCAATGAAGAAATATTTTGTAATTATTATAATCCTTAAATATAACGTGAAGGTTTTACACATTTTTTCGTTGTATCATTTCATTGGTGTTAGAGAAGTTTCATTAAAAGTAATAAATTCAGGTACATGACGTGGTTTATATTAAACTAGGAATTTATGGACATGTTTTACTAAATTAATAAAAATTATTATGTTATATGAGTGCTTTGAATTATCCTAAATATCTAACTAGTGAATGTGACCCAAATATTCCAATGATGTGTAGATTTTCCATATTCTTACTGCCATTTTATACATAAAATAAAGAATTTGCACATCTCTTCATAAAAAGAAAAATATAGTCGATATTACATAGGAACTTTTTTCCATCGAAAGGAATAGCAAACATCCTCCATTTTGTAATTTATGACGAACCGAATTCACAATATAAAACTTTAACGTCAAAGGTCTTCTCTATCCCACGATTTTTTTCTTAATACATTTTGTTTTCTTTTTCAGAGTTAAAACTCCTATATCAGCTGTTTTCATATCCAATTTATTTTCGAATTTTCATAAGACTAAGCAATTTATTTCTGACATTTAGTTTAATATAGTGTGGTCTTCATCTATAAAACTTCTAATAATTCAGGGAAAAATTCTTCTCCCAAAACTTCGCTTCCTTCTGCATATTTATCATCAATTTAGTCTTATAATTATGCGGAAAGTTCACTCAGAAGAAAACAACTAATCTCACTCAAGAACGTCTCTCCATTAAAGGAAATCGCTTAGCTGCGTTCCTGCACTTTGTGCGCAGATGCTTGCGCAACATCCGGTTCTAATTACATGCCAATCTCAAGAATTATAATTACGTCCCAAAATTAGAAATTTGTTCCGTAATGTGTTTCTTGATTTATTTTTGATATGAAAACACATTTAATGCAGGAAAAGGAAAGTTCTTGAAAATCAGCAAAAAGTTTAATAAAAGACAGATAGATATTTGAACTTCCAGGATTTATTTTTTTTTGGAAAAGACCTTTTAAATATTATTTGAAGAAATATAGTAAAGTCTTAAATATTACTAAGAAATAAGCGAAGTATCTGGATAAAATTTATTTTACACATTAATTAATCCTTATTTACATAATGTTGTAAATGAAAGATTGTTGAATTGTTCCGATGTAGTAAGCCACAGATTGAAGTTCCGCAGTATCGCAAAGTCTTAAATTGTATCATAAAGCGGTATCATAAAGTTTTGATTATAACTAAAAGTAATAGAGATAGAAAATTAATTTTTATTTATTATTCTTAAAATTTATTTCCTTAATCACCCTTTATAATTTGACATTTCTCTTGATCATTCGAAAGCCTCCATTACCGAAATCAACCATTTGAACTCTATCTTCTCCATAATGCGAGTTACTTTAATGTATGGCTTCCTGAAATAAAACAACAGGGATAGCTGTCATTAATATTATATATATAAGGATGAAATAAGGCTACCATCTACTGGCCATTTTGATATCCTGAAAGTAACACCAATTCTATGAAATTCTTACTTTAGGACACATATCTAGACCATTTTTTTTTTGTTTAAATGCAATAAAAAGTGCATTATTAATAGCAAAAAATAATGAAGATTTCTAAAAAAATACATTTTCTGCAAGATTTTCAAAACTTTTCAAAAATAATTTTCAAGACCGAAAAACCCACAAACGAGTCGTTCAAGTAGGCGTAAAAGTATTATTAAAATTCGGAAGAAAAATGCAATTCCGTTGAAAACATTATTATTTTTTGCTCTTTTGGATGCACTTTTAATGCATTCAAATAGATAAAATAGTGTAGTCTTGAGGGCGAAAGTAGAAATTCTATAGAATTAACATACTGTTCGCGAAATCAAAATGGACGGCAAACGGGAGCCTTAATGTGCATAGTAAATTTTATCCAGGAATATCTCGGTTGTTTCTTAATAGTAATTAAAACTTTGCGAGAGAGATACCCTAACGTATACGTTGTAATTTGATGAAAGTACCACGATTTGTTCCTACTACACGAAGATTGTTAAAGCGTTTATAAAATGAATTTTATTTCTCTACTTTCAAATTGTGAAATCAGATATATAAATTCACGTAAATAAGTACGAATGTGAAATAAAATTCATTACACACTTCTGATAAGAAAGAAATAGCTTTAATAAGTGTTCAAAAATTATCTTCCTCCCTTGTATGTTTTACAATAATCCAAACAATATACTCAAACGCGATGGCAGAACGAAACATGAACTGAATCTCAATCTCATATCCCAAGTTTACTGAAGCAAACTAGTTATTTTTAAGAAAAGGAAATCTTGTTGCCTTACATTTAAGAAAACGCATGATACGCATCGAAGTAAGATGCGTATTCCGAAAATTTAACAACAAATATTTTATGCAATTAAATTACACGATATTCTTTTGTAGATGCGAAGTACGTTTAAAAAGTACCCTTTATAAGAAAAAGAAATTGAAAAGGATAGCCCCCCCCCATCACCGAAATCCGTTGATCGTTTTTCCTGTATCTAAAAAGTACATGAGAATAATGCTCTTCGCATTTCACAAAATCATTGTCATAACTTTTTCAACCATTGAGATATTTTTCACTAGATTTGTCGGAAGCAACACATTGTCTTGATTTTTGTTCGGTTTCCAATGCGCAATTCTGTATCTAGGTCTCGTCAACGGTAACAACTCGTAGAAAAAAAAAAAAACGAGAAAGACAATTCAACGCTTCAGCAATCAAAATTAACTTCTTAATCTGTGCGAAATTTTTGGTGCCATTCAAGAGACAATGCACAATGGTAACGCAAATTTGCCTTGCAATTTTATCTTTCGTCAAATCCAATACTTTTGAACCAACTTAGTACATTAGAGACACAATTATATTTTCGAAAGTACAAGACGATTTTTCTTAAGAATCCCATATCAAAAAGTTTCAAGGGTTGTATGAGAAATAGAAAAATGTAGAAAGAGAAGACAAGAGCGGTCACAAAGTCACAGAATTTTAATATATATTTATGAAATGTTTTTGACCTGTGTTAATATCATGCATTGAAACTGGTTCAAAAATATTTGAAACCATTTGGGTTATTGAACATTTTGATTTTTTCTAAAATATATATTTTTTTACATTACATCTTGTTAATTAAAACTTGAAACACTACTTATATAAAGATTCTACTTAATAAATATATTGTTTTATTTATACATAAAAGAAAGAATTGGATTTATGATTTTATTTGAATTGAATTATTGATAGGAAAGTAAAAAGATAAATTTGATACTTTCTTTTTTAGGAAAGCATGCCAAAAGTTTTAGACATTCAATTTTTAAATGAAATATCAAAATAATCAGAAATCCGTTAGTGATTTTATTTATTAGACTCTAAAGAATATGATTTTAAATTCTTATAATTTTCAAGTGAAATAAAAATAGCAAGCATCACTTAGGATACCAAAAAAAATTATTTTTCAGAAAAAATGAATGAGAGAAATTTAACAGAAGCACATTGAAAAGAGTAGTCTTTAAATAGAAAAAAAAAACATTCAATCATTGAAAAATCCAATGATTTGAATACTTTTGGCTGTTTTTCGAAGAAGAAACTTAGTAGTAGTTTTTTTTTAAATCCAAATATTTGTTTTAGTAAATTTACATTCTTTTGTGAATCCCGTGTTATATGTAACAGATATAATTTACGAACAGAAAAATTCTTTCAAAAACTGAGATAAGATTCATAGCATTCTGTGACGTGCAATTTTCCTTTCCTCATATTCTATCCTAAAAATGAGTTTCGAAACTTTGTACCTAGAAATTTGCTTCACAGATTTTAATAAATATTTCATCTCATGTATAACATTTTTCTTTTAATATTTGTGCTCAATTTCGTGCATTGCCTTGGGAAAAATATCAGAATAGTTTAAAACAAGGTTGAATTTCTGAATTTTAAACAAATAGTTTTTACTTTTCCATGGAAAAGCATTTTAAACTTTTGCCATCGAAAACAAATTTTTCTCATTTAATATATCTTCAAAAGTATATAAAGGAAGTTTATGATTTTTTTAAATGAAATAGGTTTCCGTTACATCCACCAGAAATAAAATTACTTCCTAATTAATATTTTGCCTTAATTTTAAGCTCAGCATTAAAAGAATTTTTAAAACTTGCGTTTCAAGAAATTTTTAAATTAATTTTAGAATTACTTACGATTCCACTTTGGGTAATTATTTTGAACAGAATTCATTTCACTAACCCATACATTTGGGGAACAACTAAATTTTTTGTAGGATAATTGGAAATATTTCTTTCTCTTTTTCTCCTCTTGCTTTTACGTTGCACAATGTGAGCATCTTTTCGTTCTACATATTTCTTTCGAAAATTCTAAGCCTGTTTTTAAAAAATATGCCTCGTAGAGAAAATTTAAAAAAAAAATTAGAAAATACTTTTCTTTCAAAAATTCTAAGCTTATTTCAGAAAGATATGCAAGAACGTCACATGACGTGAGAAACATTTCACGCTATGTGAGGATCTTCTGAAAATCTCAATATTTTTCACAAAATTATATTTTAATTGCTTAGAAAATTGCGCGAGGTTTAAAAAGAATTCTAAAAAAAAACAATTGAAGAAATTATAAAATTAGGAAAATTTTCTTTTTGTGTGTGATATTACTCCATGCGATGTAATCGATGCGATGTAAACGGGAGTACGTACAACACGGTAATACATCATGATCGTGAACTCATGGTCAGGTTTGTTTCGTCGTGTTGGACGTTCAAATCCTGATGGCCCTAAAGAGATACGGGACTGTTACACGTTGGGGTGGGACTGTTACACGTTGGATCTATTGAGGGCTCTTGGAGTGATGATATAGAAGTTAGGAGATAGATGTTATTCTTATCGCTTGGCTATGGTTCAAAATTACGAAGTTCGTTGCCAATAGATCTAGTGAAACTTCTAAGTATGACATTAATAAGCAATCATTCAAAAAAGAAAGAAATGAAAAGTGAGTAAATATTCACAGTATTCAACTTTTTACTTTAATTTTTCTGTTGGATATTCTAAACATATTTCAGAAAAATGTACCGTAAAGGTTTTAAGAAGTTATTTGAAGGAAAAATTAAAAATATATCTTGGAAAACATATTTAACTATATTATGAAACTAATTTTTTTAAAAAAATACAAGAAACCTTTAAGAGAAAGATAACTATTACACTACTAAAACTTAGCAATCGTCGAACAGATTTTGGAGAAATTAAGAATCAAAGCCGGAATCCTACAGTCAACAGGTCGTAGTCGTCTATTTAGCTACAATGGATCATTTTTATCGTCTAAAGCAGTGTTACTAAATGGTGTCGTTATCTCTCACCAGTGGGCATTACAGAGAATCTAAGGAGGCGTTTAGGGTCCAAAGCTTTTTTAAAGGCCACTGAAGACTTGTACATCCACCCTTGGGCAATATTCGTAAGAACGCGCTGAAAACCTTGATTAAAACAAAAATTTGTAGAAAACATGTTTCCAAAAATAGTTCTAAAATTTTTTACGCAAGATTAATGAGCATTAAAACTAGATATTGGTACACTACAGCTACGTTCCTAAAATCTTTCTGACTAGTACATGAACCAGTTGCAGCATGCTGGTGTTTCAAGCAGAGCACCAGAATGTTGGTGTGTATGTTCCGTTTCAATCAAAAAAACTTACATAAAAAAGTTCGGATAGATCTCGAAAAGTCTAAGGCTCCCATTTATATACCACCAAGAATCTCCAAGCGTAATGTTAATCCTATAGAGAGTTTCCAACTTTTCTTCTCAAAACCACATTGTTGCTTTTATTCGTATGAAATAAAATGTATTCCAAAGACTGAAAAAAAAATGAATATTTCTTTGTGATTACTTCAATCCTTAAAAATCTGAAAAACTACCACTACAGCATTGATTTCAAAAATGAGAGTCGGTGTTTTTGTTTTCTGAAAAAGAGAAAGCGAAGGAGGTTTAATTTTTTTCAGTCTTTGGGGGGGGGGGAGAGGGTGTAAAGGCTAAGAAAAGTCGAGAAATTATGATCTAAAGAACCTACATAATCTTTACAGTCAGTCCCAAAGGCCCATGCATCAAATAAAATATCAAATTTTTATGAAACTATAAAATAATTTTATAGCTTCTTAAAACTTGTAAATTTATAACATAATTAATTTGTAGAAAATTTTAAGAAACTATGTTATAATTTTTCAGAAATTAAATATACGGTAACATTACGTTTTATCACTTAAAGGATATTTTGTAAAAGTAAGTAGTAAAAATCAAATTACATCTCCTGAATTTACAAAAACCGGTAATATTCACGTCATAAATATTTACATGCACGAGACGTTTTTTTTAAATGTCACACGATTTCACTCTAATTTAAAAAGAAATGAAACTATATTGCATGTTATTATTGATAAGTGAATCTTGAGTAAAGCAATTTGCGTTGTAACTTTTCCTGTAAATTTGTATTGTGGTTCAGAATTTCATAATTAAGTTGAGAAGAAGTGAAAAAAATTGAGATGTGCTGAAATTCCAAAATTTTTTTTTGTCGAAAGCGGGTTTACCGTTCTAATAATCATAAGAAATTTCGAAACTACCGGACACAATTTTTGAACACGTAGTGGAAAGACAATGATTTTGAATGATTGAGATGCTCGAGCATTAATGTGGTGTAAAAAGAAAAGTAAAATTCGAAATTATCCGTTCCCCAGTTAATGGAATACGTTGGCGAGTAACAATATTAATGCGGAAACACAGACACACATAGTAAGAAGAATCTTCTGATCTGAAGGATTTCTTATCGGAATTCCGAGAAGAAAACCATTTACATCCAAAGGAAATGAAAGGAAAAGTCTTAAGGTGACTAAAAAATAAATCTGTTGGGAATTCTGTAGTATCCACTTAATTTAAAAGAGACCGCGTGAAGAGCATGTAATTAATCTGCGCATGTGCTGAGAAATGCGTCACACCACTCCCGCATTTATTGGTCATGGTTTCTGATTCGCGGCCGGGGTTTTTCGTTCAGTCGCGGGTTCGATCCTTGCCTGCTAAAGACCCGCCGTGTAACCGTGGCTGATGCACGTTAAGTAGTGTGGAAGTTAAGAGAGGGGGTACCAGCTCAGGTGTGGTCCTCGTCACTTGACAGAGGTTCAAAATTATGAGGTCCGTGGCCAACAGCCCTCGTGTTGCTACTACTGCGACGTTAATAAAAACTAAACTAAACTAAACCCACGTATTTATTATCTTTGAAAGTGTCAATATAGTGTTAGTTAGTCTTGTTGTTTTTCTTGTCCGTGCTGTGCTTATTAAATGTGGATGAAAAGACAAATCTGTATCATACTCGACTCGTTAATGTAAACTAATTTTCAGGGAAGAACGCGGTAATAGAAAGGATAGGAATGATTTTTATACCTAACCTTTTATGTTGAGTAATTTAACAATATCCATGAGGTTTTTTTTTTTTTTTTTTTTTTTTTTTGGAAAACTGTCCTTTTTACAGATGATAGTAAGTGTAATATTTTTGGAAATGATGCGCGTGGTAGGATTTGAATTTCATAAGTGGTCGTAGTGAAATGTGTTGGATGAAAAGTTGCAGTTCGTGTTGTCAAATTCGGTTGCTGGCGTCAGTTTCATTGTACGCTCTATGTAACACTTCAAATACTTCAAAATATTAGAAAACAACGTATAGGCATCTGTCGATGGCTTAGAAGTCAGTGAATCTCTCTGTGTATGTGGATTGCGTGAGCAAGATAACAATCCAAAACACGCAGAAAAAATTATGAAATAATAACTACTTCAGAAAGTATCAGCACAACTCCTTAACTTTCCAGAGAGAATACAGTGTTGACAAAGAATATACATTAAAATTGCAATGTTGTAAGAGGGTGTCTGATATTTTTCCAAGTACCACACATTAAATCTTACTACCTCAATGCCTTGGAAATTGCAAGCTGCCATTGATTCTAAGATCAGAAACTCAAAATCCTTGTGAAATCAATACCAGAATCATAAGGATTCTAAGAAGTGTCCAAGATCACAATAATAAATTAAAGACCAAGATCACTGTTGTAAATTACTTTCAAATGAAAAAAATGAATAATACATTTTGACGTTTTGTAATTCTTAATAAAAAAAAAGTTGTTTTTCTCCAAGAAATTCGAAATGTTTCTGCTTTTTTACAAAAATATGTGAAAACATAATTTGTATTTCAATATAGAAATATTTCAGATTTTCATGTCTTAGAATTACTTAAAAAGTAATAATTTTGAGGATGTATGTTGACTTTTGTGACCTGCTTTTTAATTAAATAACTAATCTTGCTTTGTTATATGAATGCATCTTTGTAAAAAGTATATACAACTTGCACCACAATTTCATTCTCTTTTTATCTTTATTTTTCTTCCATTATGTTAAAAGACCGAGACTTATCAAATGCCCATAACGAGGAGAAATGTTCTGAATCTTCAACTCTTGGTGTCTCTCAATCTTTTTGATGGATCATTCCAGAGTTCGTAAAACTGTGTCATGTTTAGTTAAGGCTCGGAGTTTTATCCAATCGATTTTTAGAAAGGATTTGTGAGAATCTCGAGTTTCTTCTCCACGTTCTTTGAATAATAAAGTGGATGGAAATCGTTTGGATTACCGTAAGTAAACTTTCTGAAGTTGAGACAGCACTCAGGTGTAATGAGAAAATTTTCAGGGGATTCTAATTACACATGTAGATTCAAATTACGCTTTAGATTTTGAAGGGATAAAAAACTATTCGCTAATTACGTAACGGGTTTGATAAGATAATGAAAGGAATTAAATTAAGTTTAATGCGGAATTATTTCTGAAAAAATCTTTATAAGATGTACCGGATAAAAACAATAAGATAATATTTCAAAACACATAATGGTCTAAAAAAATATCTGCAGCTGTTCAATTTATTAGTAATAAAAAGGCAATATGAACAAGCCTGTCATATAACTTAATGAAACTGTAACAGATCATGAGGTGAAATGTGCATCATAGGCACAATTGCTTTACATTTCGGGTTTTATATTTGAAATACTTATGATGTTCCTTTCTCACGTGACGAAACTGACTATAACGTGAATTAAAGCATAAAAAATATTGCATGAATAAAACATGAATCAGAGTATTATTATAACGTGAAGCGCTTAAAAACTAGTCCGGGGGAAATTCTGTTTCGGATGTTAAAAGCATAATAATCCGAATCGAAGAAAAATGTCTGCAGATTCGGTCGACAATCGGTTCGAACCTGCTATGTCATCAAAGTCAACCGACTTTTGTAGTTGTGACGACATCAGGGTGCCAAAGGGGTGACTCAGGACTTCAACACTTGTCAGCAGCACATGTTAACCTAAAAAAACACTACAGGTTGAATGTATCCCTAACAGAATTTGGCTCAGTGTGTCTAAAAAATACACCCTACTCATAAAAATCATTACTATATATGAACAGACTATCACACATGTATCTAATATATTCGTCATTGCAACTAGAGACTACCCATGACTAATCTTACTTATGAATTGTAATTCAATTGGAATATACGAGAAATCAAAAATTATCGGCAATAATTTCATCAAAACAAGAACGACTCGTTTAAAATAAAACTCAAAAAAAAAGTAATGAATTGCCAAAATCCAACCGGTGTATCTATTCAAGAGGCTTTATTTTATAACTAATTATGTTCCAAAATAAACAAAGAAAAGAAGAAAAAACATCCCAAAAAATACTTTTATAGATCGCTTTTGTTATATCAGTCAACAAATTGTTCAAGAGAATGCAATTAATTACATTAATTAAAAAGAAATCTAAGCAATAGAAAATAAGTTTCTCGCAGTCTAACAACAGTGTCGCTACTCAATAAAGTTATGTTGCATTTTCTTGTACATTTCGGACTAAATAAGTTTTTTTTGATGATTCAACTAACGAAGGGAAAGATATTTAGGCGAAAAGTCAACAAGGGATGCACAAATGTACAGTTAATGACTCCTAGTCTAAGGCGGTTAAAATGGAATAAAAATTTAAATATTTTCCCAAAATATGATGAAGTGGGCACTCCCCCTCTTAATTATCACTGATGTATAGTATATAAAAATTTTATATGTTACGCGGGAAAAGTTATCAGACTAACATTAACATAAACATCATATTTATTCATAAGTTACAAACAGTGAATCTCTCCTTAATACAGTTCTCTTGGGGAGTTAAAGAACGCTGGAGATGTCAGTCTAAACAATCATAGTAGCGTAAATAGTCACTTGCATAATATTACACAGTTCATAAATAAGAAATATACGAGTGAATGAACACCAGGCATGGTGCTCCTCTACAGGAACTGAAATAAACCATTATTGTGTTACAATTACGTGATTTGTCAATATTTCGCTATCAGACATTCCTGAAACTTTTAGTACATCTGTCTCGCGCACACTGAAAATGTGAATACTATTTCGTAGAGTTATAAATAGAATTTACATTTCAACATTGTTCAACATCTATTTTCACATATGCTGATTTTGAAATGTTATAATATGTATCAAGGGGCAGTGATGTATATTCAAAGTGAGACTTTTTATTTGAAATGTTAGAATTTTGCTTAGAATATATTGTAGAAATCTGTATTTGTTACACCGCCTGTATTTGTGAAATTACATGAATGAAAAATGCCATTTATAGAAATAGTTATGAGTACTTTTTTGCTGTTATATATTGTTGTTGTTCAGAAAAAGGCTTAAATTGCCTATATCCATTCAGGGGCTTATTTTCTTTAAGAACGTATCATAATTACTCCTAGGTACCTACTAATTTTCCTCTCTCCTATAAAGGTTATTGCTTTTGGTAAATGCAGGCAATGACTTGCTCCCGGGATACCATAGCGATCTTTCTTTGTTTATGACCCTCCTTTATAATCAATATTTCTCCCTTGCTTTTCTTCCTTCGGTTAACGTTTTACTTAAATGTGTATGATAGTACTAATTACTTATTTCCCACACTCTTGATTACAAGAAAATTAATGAGTGTTATAATACGGTATTAACCAAATATGGTCCTAATAACCATAAGAATTGATCTACTGACAAAGTGTTAAATCCAATGACCAGTTGACCACTATCATATTAAGTCTGAATCATTGAAAATAGCTCACGAAGAGGAAAGCGAAACTTCGCAAAGCAGTTGAATGATGTCCGATATGAAACTGTCCCATGTTTGGTGCTAACGCACATGACCACACACCTTGCAGTGGTACTGCAATCAAGAAGTGGATCCTATATAAATCGGCCCATAATGGAAGATTTATAAATGTAACGATCATATTCCGATTCTAGGAATATTTTAATAAGCGAAGAATGATAGGAAGATGTATGAGAAGACATTTCGCGCTGTAAAGTGAGCTTGAAAGAAGCCTGATCATCGGCATGAAAACCGCAAGCTGGTTAACACACCACGTTGCACACCAGGTTGATCGTACGGAATGTTCCGACAGAACATATTGAGAACAGTGGACAGGAGAAGAGTCTGAAACGACCAGGAAGACGATGAGGCGAGGGTCATAAGGCAAGAGCTCGAGGATCCTACAGGGAATTGTTTCTATGATACAATCAGATTTTGGGCTTCCAGTAGTTCCACAAACTATTTTCTCTGACATCTTGCGGAAGCTGATATCTGTAATCCAAGGGCCCTTTTCGTGTCCTGTCTTTAACATTGAAACATCTGGCTTGGCATTACTGTAAACAGTGATGCCAAACCAGAATGACGTGAAATGCCACAGATTGGCAAAACGTAGTGACTAGTGATGAATCCCGATTCGTTTTGGGGACCGCGTACAGGTGTGGAATAGGAGGGATAACAGCGCACAGGTGTGAAAGTGTCATGGTAAACGTTTCAGTTCTACCCACACTGTCGTGAAACACAGTGCAAGTATAGTAGGCATAATGGTGCAGGGGGCATAGCCTATGATAGCTGTTACACTTTAACTGTGTTATATGGGATCTTATCGGGGCAGCATTATAATGATGACATTCTTTGACCTCCGTGGGGTTTTTTAAACGGTCTTTAAAGAGCAATTATTCATTAAAATAGTGTTCGTCCGCATACAACTTCAATACCCCAAGACTTTCTACATTATTTTCAGACTCTTCCATGGACGGCCCGCTGCTCATACTGCTACTCTATAAAGCATTTATGGGCAAGATGAAACGGCAGATGCCGTCGTATGCATCAGTATATAATTTGGAGGTGGGTATTAAAGATTCGCTGGTCCATCTGCCTTAGGGCATCATCCGACGCTTAATAAGTTCAATACCGTATCGTATTACAGTATTTATTGCAGCAGGAGGGGGTCAGATGCTTTTTGAAATTGTATTTTTTTTGTCTAATTGTACATACTGTATTTGTTCACTTGTCAGGGTTTTAGGATCAAGTTAATCTCTTATCTTTCCCATTATGTGTATTAAATTTAATTTCAATCCTAACCCCCCCCCCATCCTTGATGAGCGATTCTTAATGTTCATGTGTATATATACGAGGACTGTATATGACCCATATTAATAGTGGGAAATAGAAAAAGGTAATTCATTGAAGTCCTTTGATAATGTATTCCCTTTTTTAAAGATAGTCACGAATTCGCAGTAGGTATTGTTTCCATCGAATCTTAAGATGGAATCCAAATGTCACTGTAGACCCATTGTATTGTCCCTATAGACCCGGATGATGCATGTTAAATCTAATGAGACTGCAATTCTTGTTATTGGCATGATGTGGAAGTTTGGAAATGGAAGTTCCATCTAAGGTATCCTCTTTGTCACTTGATCTAGGTTCAAATTGCAAGGTACATCGTTAATAAACTCATGTTACTTCTATCTGTGACGATAATGAAACAATTAGTTACTAATATCCATTTGTCCCCTTCTATTTTCTATATTTAGCTTAAAGAAATAAAAGTTACCAAGCTTTCTAAAAAACTGTTTCGCAAATCTTCAAGAAAAAGTATTATTGAAATAAAACATTTTAAATTACGCATTCCCTTTTTAATGGATCAATATAATACATTTTGATTTTATCCTCCGACTCTTCTTTCCGCATTCTCCATCAGTAACTCTTACACTTTCCTCCTCATTAAAACGCCAAATAACGAGCGCCCGAAAAATGACGCTACTAAAAGAAGGAACGCTTTTGTGCCGCTTCTGCTCTTTGGTTGAAGACACTCCTCAAAAGAGGCCTCATCAAGAACGCATTCATTCGCAGAATTCCTCCATAACCATCAAATGAGGGAGCAGAGCAAGAAATTCAAAGAAAACTCTCAGACTGAAAGTCTAACGCGCATAAGAGACAAATGGAAATATGTACTAGCGTTCTTACGACGGGAATCATAATTTTAAACTGCGTGTCCGAGCATGAAGTGACTTCAGAGCTTTCCAATTAGTGTTCCTTTCTCTAAGAAACAATGACGCACTGATGATAAAAATATGTTCTTCTTTTGTTCAATACATTCAAGTAGCTCTAACCTCTACGGACGGTAATTATTCTTTGAAGATAGAAGACAATAAAGAAAAGAGAAAGTTTAAATAACGCCCACACGGAACCAAAATCTTCTTTAACTCTTTTCTGTAAAGGAAAATAAAAGAGAATAAATTGAATGGAATAAAACACAGACCTCCTCCTGTGAGCTCGTTTCGTGACTGTTGCTATATTAATTTCTAACATTTATTTTAAGCCGAGAGGGTGTTTTGCTTTTCAAAATTCGGATTATGATAAATTTCACCTGTTAGCTCTGTATAGAATGATACAATGTGTAGATTTCAGAAGAATGTTTTTGGTTAACTGCCAAATATCAAAGACTGAAATCAGACTCCAAGATTAAGAATAAAATGTATTTTTTATTTAAAAAACTTATTTGTAAGCTCTAGGCTTGAGAGGAACACAATTGGGTATCCTGAAATTTCGCGTACTAATGACTCGTGATTTTACCATACAAAAACTACAAACTTGAAAACAATTCTTTTATACAAATGGTGAAAAGTACTTCTAACATAAAGTAGAAAAATGTCCCAGACTTACATTTAAAAAAAAAAAAACGTTCAATATGCTCGTTCATTTTTTTGGAGGCAAAGCTGAAATTATTTCCGCGTATCTTAGGATACTAGGAGTGAAATCTTGTATAAGTTGAGTAATAGTAATTTTCAGTTTTTCTTATTTTGTTGTTTCGGTATTGTTTTCACAAGCGAACATATACGTAGATCATTTAGTTCAACTATTCGCGTTTTCTCTTCAACTAGTATTTTGAAACCTTAATGATACTGTTTGAATTGGAGATCTCTCTCAATGGATGAAACATGACTTATTATGTAGATAAGAGTAGAATAATTGAAGTGAAGAGAATACATTTGATGAAATATATTTATCAATAATGAAACATTTAATACTTATTTAATTGGTAGTATAAACAGTGAAAGAGAGCTATAAATGAAATAATGATTATATTGGCAAGTGTAAAGAGTGATGAAATCATTTCCCAAGAAAGACTTTGAAAAGAATCAGTGAATAGAACCTTAATGTAACGCTTTTATAGGGACTCGAACCCGATTGATTTAGTACTAATAAGAATAATCTTAATCATATGAATCTTTCTATTCAGACGTTTATATATATATATATATATATATATATATATATATATATATATATACTACACAAAAACCTTCTTTGAAATAAGAACCTATTATTCCTGATCTGAATATTCACAAACTTTTTTTTGGGAAGATCTCTAAGAATATAGCTTATAAAAATAATCCCCAAATTATTAATTACTGAAAATTGTTGATATTCAATTGGGCAAGAAATTACTTTTCAAGAAAGTTGATATGTATACTCTTGATATGCATTTCTTAAAATATACGTAAATTCGTTCAACTTTGCTTCTGAAAAATGAGCAGTCATTATGAACATTTTTGTTGTGTTTAAACATTTTTGTTATATTTTGCGTGAGGTCAATTTATTTTTCTACGTTATGTCTTAAGTGATTTTTAACATTAGTATAAAAATAATTGTTTCAAAGTTTGTTGATTATTTGTATTAAATTCCTGAATTGTCAATATGCGAATTTTTAAGACACCAAACAGAAATTAACTTTACCACGATAAAAAGCACTTTTTATGCCAAAGAAAGCCACCAAGAAAATATGTCTTATGATAACCAACAAGTATCTAACGAGGTTACTGTCATTATTGTCAAAAAATGAGTATTTTATTACATATAACTAATTTATAAAATAAAATAGTAGTTTCTTTTTTATCGTGTACACAATTCATTATGTGTATTTTCTGGGTTATGTGAATAATTTCTAATTGAATGTCAGGTATTATTTAAAAGTCAATTAATAAAAATATGTCAAAGCTATTCGCTTAGTATCAAAGACTCGTATCTAAACTTGGAAATGAAGACTGAAGAATGTTCCAAACTTCGAATAAATTCGTCATGTTGTAGTGGCACATTCATACATTTATTACGTACTGAAGCGACAAAAGCCTTGGGCTATCAATATACAAATATCCAGGTGGCATTAAAATCGCAGGGTAAATGTATAAGTGGACAATAGGTTATCAGGGATTTCATTTGTACTCAATCATCATGTGAAAAGCTTTCTGACGAAATTATGGCTACTCGAATGAAATTAACTTGCATTAAAAATAGAATGCTAGTTGGATGTAGACACATGGAACATTCCATATTGGAAATTATTAGAGGATTCAGCATTCCTTGATACACAGTGTCAAGATTGTGACAAGAATATATAATATCAGGCATTACCTCCCAACAAGGGCAATGTAATGACAGAAAGCATTTGTTTAATAACCAATATCGGCGTTGTCTGCGTAAAGTAGCCATTGCAACAGACAAGTAAAACAAACAAGTAGTACTTTTTACTGCGTGAAATCACAGCAATAATTAATGCACAGGAAGATTTAGTGTTGGTGGCACATGGCAGCAGATGACCAAAATCGAGCGTGTTTAATAACTACATGCTTACAGACGCCAAATGCTCTGCTGAGCTTGAGCATATATCAGTTGAATTCCAGACCTATGTTGATAGGCTAGATAAATCACGATTCCAGTTCAACAGATCTGATGGTCAGATTCGAGTATGGGTTGGACCCCACGAAGTAATGGATCCAAGTTATCAACTAGTTACAGTGGTAGTCGATAGGGAAACTCTAAGTAGTTAGAGCTGTTTTTATATGCACTGATTATGTGTTTGTTGTTGTGTGTGTCTTCTGGTCCAACTAAACTAACAATATACCTGAAATGGTTATGTTCAGCTACTTGGAAACCATATATTTTATGTACCTAAACAACAATGGAATTTTCCATGCACTATGTCACCAAGCACAAATCATTCGCGATTGGCTTGAGGAATAGTACGAACAATTCCATCGAACGATATAACCTCTTAGATTGCCAGATATGAGTTTCATCCATGATATACGAGACAAGATAGAAACGTCAACTCGAGCATAAATCCAGTACCGGTAACAGTTTGGCAATTATGGATGGCTGTATAGGTAGCTTGACTAAGTGTATTATTTTTGAAATTTAGTTATTTTATTTATAAATTACTTATATGTCTTATAATATTCATAATACTAACAATTTTATCTCATATAATAATTGCAATTAAGGATGGCTGTATAAGCAACATCGCTGAATAATTAATCAGAGGACATTCGACGATTCGTTGATTCAATATCACGTTGTGTTTCTGTACTTCGCTGTACAAAATGGTGTCCCTCACCATAGTATGTCTTTTTGTATAACTTTGGAAACTTTACTTACTAGAAATTTAAAATTGAGAAACATTTTAAAAGCCTAAAATGTTTTACTTGAACATGTAAAATTAAAAACACACGGTATTACATGAATATTATGTTATAGTAGATTAAATAAAGGTAACATTTAATAGATTGTTTCATTAAGAAATTATTAGAATAATGAAATACGTTGCTCGACACATAGTAGAATATATTATATATGTACATTATGCGAATTCAGCCTTAAGCACTTCAATATTATTTTTCACCCACACTCTTAAAAGAAAATTTTCTTTTTAATAAATACCCGAGTAAACTAATATTCTTTATTAAACTTAACAGCATAAAATACTTTAGAAAAAGTAAAAGGACTTCAGATCTAGAGTTCCACTTCTTATCTATGACTTCCGTCTTAAAAGATTCTCAAAGACTTAAAAAAGGTAAAAGTTATAGTTTTAAAATTTACTTTCAAAGTGTAGGATTGCAAAATGCATTACTGTACAATATTGCTTTGAAACAGTTTTCATGTAATCTTCTTTTGAAAATAGTTTGAACGCAATTATATTTTAGAGAAAAAATACTCCTTTCAAAGTTATGTTTCTTTTCCTTCTTTTTTTTCAGAAATAGCATTTTCGAAAAGATCGCTTGCTCTTTTCTCTCATTAATGCTTATCTTCCTTCTCCTAGCAAAGAAGGCAACTATGAAAATGGTCACTTAAACATTTTCTTTTCCTTTTTATCAATCATAAATAGGCTTAAAACATTTGGGATATCTATTAATATCAGAAAATTATTTGAGAACTATTATTTTTGTGCACTTTATTGAGCGATGATTGTAATTGACTTATGAGAAAATTCTTTATGATTGTCTTGTGTTTTCTTTACGAATATTTTTCCATTTTCACAACTACTTCGAAGGCCGTCATACCTGAGTGATCTTGGTATCCAGCTGTTAGCCGGCGAAGTTTTTAAGTGCTGCGTGTTTGCGTTCAAACTTCATGCAGACATTTTTTGTAGAGAAGCTATTCGTATTAGTTCACAGTCGCTGAAAGTTCTTACACAGACAAAGATCAAATATGAAGAATGGGATGCTTGCTGAGGTGTCCAACTTATCATCTGCCTTGATTTCAAAATTACGAATTGTATTTTCTGTGCTTAACAGAGAGATCTTGTGTCAGCAGAAATATGTTGATAAAACCTTTAATGAAAAACAATTCATGGTATTTAAGAACTGGAAACATAAACATTTTTTGGTTAGTTTTGTGGCAGGAAACGTTTCTCATATTTTTCTATAGATACTTAATACATACACAAATGTGAAGATTTTTCAATAGATTAACATAAATGAAATCGTTTTTGATGGATTTTTCACCAAACATATTCTCTAAAAATTTCTCTTTAATTAAAAAGTATTAAATATTTACTTATATCTGTTATTTTAATGCTCCTTTTTGAAAAATCATTTAGATTAATAAAAAATTATTTAATGCTTAAATGTTCAATGAAACTGAATTGAAAGCTTCTTGAATAAAAAGTAAGATTCCAGTCGTCCAACATAGAAAGGTTTAACAAATAAGTTTCCGAGAAAATTATTTTATCGAACGAGCTATATTCTTATGATCCAATTGAAATTAAATTAGTATATAAATTGTATTTCTGTCACCAATGTGTACAGGTCGTAAATTTTTTTTAGTTTCTGTCAGAAACGTGTAGAAATTCTGGTTCGAGCCTTTGAACATTAACCTGAGTTTTTACAGTTGTTGCGATGAATAAATTTACTTTAGATTTTTTAAAGAAGAAAGGTACTTGCCCGATCACTGTTTGCAGCTATGGTATTGTATGTTTCAAATATCATTAATCAATTAAAACACTTCAAAAACTGAACATTTGAGCAACTTTACAGGAGTTTTATTTAATTTAATAACGAATCAAACCCTTCCGTTTCAAAAAAGAGACTTTGTTAGTATTCTAAATCATTTTTTTTTTTCATAAAACCCCGTCGTATAGCAGAGCTGATGTTCATGAAATCTGTGAATGTTCTCTAAGTCCTCACGCTGGGTTAGTGGGGAGGTTAGGAGAGAGAGATATCAGCTGAGGTGTCAGCTTCATCATTTGATTGAGTTTCAAAATTATGAGATCCGTTGCTGGTAGCTATCGAGTTGCTTTTTGGATTTGATGTTGATAAATATCAATCAACCACGTTATATCTATATTTAAAATAAAATAATAATTTGAAAACGAAAAAAAGAAAACGATTTGCAAATCAATGTTAGGAGTTTGAATCCAATTAATGCATTGTGTGGATTTGGATGTATATGAAAAATTCGATTGCTTACGTTTCGAGATTTCTTTTTATTTGAAATAAGTCATAACGTTTCCTTACACAAAATTATTCAAAATATAGGTTCATTTTTCGTTCAAGTCTATGAGTGGCAGATGGTTGTGCAGTGAATTTTTAATTGAAGCCACTTTCTGATCAAAGTTGTGAAAACATTTAGAATAATCTTGTGATATATGGAACTATTTCTAAGGAAAATATAATAAGTTACGGAAGTGCGTTTTTTTGTTATACCAGTGTGATGAAAGGGGAAAGTTTAATGTAGTTGGTTATCAAACCAGTTCTGTTTGGCCGAGTTGAAACATTTATTATGCTGCTATTCAGAAATTAAAGAAAACGAGGGTGTACATTATTCTTATATAGTTTGGTTGGGTTCGTCTGCGTGTGTTGAAGCTCCAATGTTGGTTTGCTTATAGCTCAAAATGATACCACATGTGAAAGCTTGATTATTCATAAGCGTCCTACAAACAAGCAACACTAGGACTATTGGATACGAACCTCAGTCAAATAACGAGAACGACAACAGTATTGGCACGCCTCTTTCCTAAATTTGACTACAAACTAACGTAAAGACGATATTCGATGTGTAGCATTAATCAGTATAAATATTTGTACGTTTTTAATACACAGTGACGTCACTTGAGAGGCAGAACTTGGATGCATTTATAAATCTTTTGTTCTTGGTATATTGCATTATATGTATAATAATTTAAACAGATACTCAGACGTTTTTGATGAATATCTACACTAATTTATTTCAATCGATTTTCTTTTATTACTGAGTGACTTTTAATTAATGTTGTTCTAATAAAATGAAAAGGAAACATGCATGGAATTAATTTACAGAATAATTTTAATAATAAACTGCTGTTTGTAGAAAATGCAACACCATGAAGGAATCATCAGAATCAAATGAAATTCGCAGCAAATGTCAATTATAAGATATTATGCAAATTAATAAAGTTTCAGAGCCATCGCGCGTGCGCGGCGCGCGCAGCGCCCTCTGAATTGATGCTGAAAGCGTATAAATAAAGTGCTGTAGCGGGACGTTGAAAAAAGTCTATGATTATTTGTTAGTGGCAAACGTTTAGTGAGACCTGAGTATGCCTCCACGACGGAAGAATAAGAAATTCAAGCAACTTACGGAGTTTGAACGAGGGAGGATAATCGGCCTTCGAGAAGGAGGATTTTCCTATCGCGCAATAGCAGCTCGTATGCAGCGGAACAGTTCCACAGTGATGCGAGTTTGGAAGCAGTGGACCGACGAGCACCGAACAACTCGAAAAACAGGCACTGGACGACAGAAGGTGACGTCAGAGCGCGATGATCGACACCTGCTCCGCATGGCGGTGAATGATCGCACAGCTTCCTCCAGGCAGCTGGCAGCACGTTGGTCTACTGCTACAGGTGTACAATTGTCGGCTTCGTCAATTCGTCGTCGTCTGCTGCGCCGTGGATTGCGTGCAAGGGTGCCTTTATACAGGATTCCCCTCACGGCGAATCATCGACGGCTGCGTCGGCAGTGGGCTCTTGAGCACAGAGACAGGCGAGCTGATTGGCACCAAGTTGTCTTTTCAGATGAATCACGCTTCAATTTGTGGACCCATGATGGCCGTGTTCGTGTTAGACGTTATGCCGGTCAACGCTGCCTTCCTGAGTGTATTATTGAACGACATAGTGGTCGAACACCCGGAGTTATGGTCTGGGGTGCGATTTCGTATCATGGACGATCCAATTTGATACGAATTGAGGGTAATCTCAATAGCAACAGGTGCGTCCGTGAAGTGCTACAGCCCGAAGTCGTTCCTTTCCTTCAAGGCATCCCTGGAGCTATCTTTCAGCAGGATAATGCACGCCCACATGTTGCGCGGACTGTTCGAGACTTCTGTTCAGCACAACGCATGCAACTTCTTCCTTGGCCTGCTTATTCACCGGATATGTCGCCTATTGAGCACGTGTGGGATATGGTTGGTCGGCGTCTCGCTCGTGATCCGCGTCCTGCAGTTTCCAAAGACGAACTTTGGTTGCGCATACAAGCGATATGGAATTCTCTTCCTCAAGCAGATATTCAACATCTGTTTGACTCCATGCCACGTCGTATAGCAGCACTTATTGCAGCGCATGGTGGCTGCACCAAATACTGATTTCGGACGCTTAATTTGTTTCTTTTGTTTTGAAAATTTCATCATTTATTTGTATCAGTACAAGTCGTTTCTGCATTAAATTTCATTTGATTCTGATGATTCTTTCATGGTGTTGCATTTTCTACAAACAGCAGTATACATGTATGTTTTTCCTTTGAGTGAGTGAGTGAATCGGAATGTTTTTGGCACAAGAACCAAATGAAACTATGATGCGCCAAACAAGATTTAACAGTGGTCTAAATGTGAAAAATTTAAAAGAAGACAAAAATTGGTTGACAAGGAGGGTCGAAAATAGAAAAGGATCGTTAGGGTAACCTGGGGGTTCGTCACCTATATTTACCAAAGATAGAAAATCCCATAGTAAAGAAAAAGATCACTAGTGTGCCTCGGTGTCATGATGTCCATACTTACCTAAAGAAGGCAAGCCCCTGACATCCCTTGATATAATCCTCAGGGTGCTCGGCTACACCCCAGACGCTGGGTACCTATTTTAGTTACCTCTTACGACACGCATGAACTGCAGTGGAGTTATCCTTTCACACCCGGTCACCACAAGAGTCGTTCTTCCCCTTTAGTACATATATGCGCTTTTTCTTTAATACATATATGTGCGTATGTAATCTATAATCTCCATTTGCTCCTTAATATTCCCAATATATTTAGATTTCAGAACCATAAAATTCAAATCACATTGATTGCAGGTAATATTCAATTAATTGATTCAATGATAAAAACAAAATTAAAACTGATTATGAAAATTTACAACAGCCTTAATTATTTTTATATCGTTCTGCATTGTCAAAAGCATTGCCTTTAGCATATCTTAAAACATTGAAAACAAGATCCTCTTAAAACAGGATATAATATAATGAAATAAAAACATTAACAAACATAAAAAAATTAGAATTCAACTATAATTTATAGGAGAAAATTTTTTGGCTCGCAATTATTGTGAATTTTAACAGCAAAATAGTAAATTAGATGAATCGAGTAATTCATTTGACAGCGAATTTCTTTTCTAAATTTGGTGTAAGAGAAAGAACTACAAAATTATGCCGAATAATTTTTGAAATAAAGTAGAGACCGAAATTCGCCAATTTAACTTTACATGTATAAAAGATTTTGTGAATTCTCTCTATTTTCTTATTAAACCGAGGATCAGTGTTTTTACCGTGTGTCACCAATAGCTGGGAAAAACTTATTTGTTTTAATTCATGCAAAAATCAATTTCTTGTGTGAATCGATTCTGTGCACCCCAACTCTATTTTTAGGACCTGTCATCAACCCTGATATTGAACCCTTTAGCAATTCCTTTCTCTTTATTTCTTTTTCGACTTTCTTCCCCTGGCTTCCTTTTCCTTTTATCGCCTCCTTTCAAGTTCACACCATTGATCTTCGATTCCCTTACTACCTTCGCTCCAAGCGCACTGAAGTAAGGACATAGTTATAAGAATTATTTTTTTACAAATGTTATACCAATGTTTTTATAACGCAATGATTTAGACTATTTACACCTTCTACTCCACTTAACGAGAGTTCTTTTATTGTAAATAGTACAGCGTTAACTTTTGTTGCAATAATTCATACTAATTACTTTTTTCTTCAATAATTTCTACTGTGTATAAAAATTAATGAATTCAGCTATAGTTTTACTGAAATAATATGGATTAATTAAACTACCTCGATTTCTCACCATTAATAATTTCCACTAAAAAAATAAACAAAAAACATTGTAAGTAAAAAAATAGTTACATTGTTAGAGTCAAAACGTTTGTACAAATAATACTAAATCAACCGTCATCACATCCCTCGCCAATAGGCCGCCATGGGCACACCAACCAAGCGAGAATTGCATCGTTGTAATTGCCGTAACAAAAGAAATGCTTAGAACTCTTCATTATATCTTTTTGACTCCTTGTAATAGAAACCCAAGATTCGTTGAGAAAATCGCAACGAAATCAAACGTATTCTTATGTGTCAAAGACGCAACGCTGTAAAATATATTTGTAAATCTGTAAATAGGTAGTTCCTACCTCAATATATAATTTTTATTTTGAATTAATAGTGTCCATCATTTATTTTACATATGTATTATTTTATACGAAACCACAATATATATATGTGTGTGTGTCAGAAGAGTAAAAGAATAAATAAAATATGAAAAAATTGGGAAATTTTTAAAAAAAACCTGAAATATTATTGAAAATACAAGAACGGAGAACAAAATATTTTAGGCTGTAAAACTCTTCGGACTATTAAGCTGGGTTATAATGGAAGTATTGGAGAGATTGTACACTTCAACAAAATATGTAAATGAAAATGGGTATGAAATCAAAAATATAAATTGAAAGAAGTTATCAAAATTTTAATACAGAAAAATAAAAGTTTATAGAGAAACACACAAAAAAGCAAAAAACTCTTGGAAAAAGAAATGCAAAAAATTTAAATTAAAAAACTCAATCTATATAAACATAGAGTTTTTTAATTTAATTTTTTGGTTATTTTAAATTATTTTAGCATTTGATTTTTATAGATTTTTTGCTTCCCTTATATATATATATATATATTCGGCCGCGGGTGCTTTTCCAACCCCGAGGAAGGGGAGAGAGTTGTTTATCTTGATGCGGCAGCGTTATTTCGAACCCTAGACCAAGGGATCCGAAGTTGACGATCCTACCAATCAGGTTGAAAAGATATTTTTTCTGGCTGGTTGAGTAAGGCCTTTTAACTTCTAACGTTGTTGTAGAAGAGAGTCGCTGCATATATATATATATATGGGAAGTGAAAAACAAATAGCAGTTTTACTACAGGAAACCTTTGCAAAGGTTGAACATATAACTGAAGCTGCAGTGCGTTGTTATCATAATATGTATGAAGAAATATAAAATAATCTGTTTAACAAAACTCACCATATTCCTAAAAGTATTCTACCTCAACGCAATAGCATAAGATAATGTAAGAATTTAAAATATTTACCACGTTTTGGGCGTTTCACAAGGACACTTTTTTTCGTATATGCTATGTATGTTGAATTTTTAATTATTATGCAAGTTCCGTATGTTGAATTTCCTTTATTCTTTACTCATTTAACACTTATAGTTTCAAGCCATACTTTTGTTTATAGTATGTACAATCCAGTGCATAATACATGTTTTTCATGTTATGTAAACAATAATTATGTAAACATAGACTGAATTTTAGCAGTTTATATACATTCTTGTGCAAAATTAAAATATTTGCAAAAGATATCTATTTTTACAAAACAGTATTGTATCAAAGGTACTAATTATGCCACTGAAAAACTATACAAATTTTCAGAATTGAATACTTTAGCGTATCCGTGCATGTCTGCGAATATCTGACAGTGAAAAAAATATAAGCGCACGAATTGCTGTTTGCAATTTGCGTGTTGGTACTCCTCAACGACATTCGCTATATTTCTCTCAAGAATTCGGTGAAATTAAAATGGTGTCATATAAAATGAGCAGTCCTGAATATATGCTTGATAGAGTGAGATGAAGTATTAGTGAAAGATTGGAGGCAGGCCAATAACAAGCGCAGGTAGCTACAGAGCTTAATGTAATACTCAATATCACCTGCAGTTTGTGAAAACTGTTTCAGGACATTAGATCCATAACGAGAAGACATAGACAAGGGTAACTAAAATCCACAACTGCGAATGAGGATAATTATTTAGGATTTTCGGGTAGGGATGCAGGATTACTACAATTTCACAGCTCTCACTGGAGCTGTGTTCTGCCACTTGAACCATAGTTTCACAGTCTACAGTTGCCCGAAGGCTTTATGAGAGAGGGCTGTACGACAGAAGACCCATTGTTTGTGCCCCACTTATTGCAGCACACAAGAGAGTACGTTTAGCATGGAGCAGTCACCATGCTCCTTGGACTAGACGTCAGTTGTAAACAGTTTTTTTACAAATGAGTTCAGATTCATACTCAACGCTTATTTTTGGTGTTTCTGTGTCTAAGAAAGCCTGGGACATGATTCATCATCAGAAAAAAGGATCTTTATGTTGGTGGAAATGTAATAGTATGGGCATTCATAATGTTGGACGGTCGCTCACCCTTGCATGTATTTAACAAATGCTCCTTTAACTATAAGGTATGCAAAGGAGATTTTAGAGCCCTATGTTCAATGTCAACTACAACGGCTAACCGTTTCGTAATACACCAGAGCAACTGGTTAGTACTCGTAGGCCGATGTAGAATGTGCAGGTGATGTAGGGTAATCAAAGTTGATGAATATCTCCGCCTGCATTTTTACTACTATCAATCTACTTACACCAGTAAACAGAGACCTTAATGTTGTTTTAAAACAGGCAAAAAAATATATCTAACTTTGAGAAACTTATTTTACTTTGAATACCTTTCTTTCTATAATATAATTAACTGTATTGCTTTGAATACCTAAGTAATCTAATAGAGTACCTATTATTTTTCTTTGCATATTTTGTAGTATAATGGGGTATGGAATAAAGTCTAACAAAACGTATCCCCTGCATATGAATGGATACTTATGAACATAATATTGCAAATTACAGCTTTTCTCGTTGATAAGTTTTGTAACAGGAAATTATAGATCGAAATAACCCACAAAATAAAGAAGAGATAATTCATTTTTTACCGAGTTCTACAATGACGACCTTCGAAAGGTCAAAAAAGTACGTATAACTGGGAGATATGCATAACTTTAGATGGTGAGTGTGTAATAAAGTCTTAAGAATAACAAATAAATATAAAATTTCTACCACGATTATTTTTAGATGTATTTAAGCAATTACAATAGTTCGAGTCAGTTCAATCTTACTTCCTGTTACTAAGTAAATCAACATGAATAGCCGTAATTTACAACATTATGTACATAAGGATCGATTTAAATGCAGAATAAATCTTATCCTTATATATCTCGGTTATTTCTTAGTAATATTTAAACCTTAATTATACCTCAGTCTGTATTATTACTTATCCACGGAGATAGGCAACAATGCGGGAGGCGAGGGCTTAATAGTTAAGGGATAGTGTACAAATACGGTAAAAAAAATTAATATATCGTCAAAAATGAATCATTTTTCACTTAATGTCAAACTTTCTTTATTAGAAAATATTGAATTGATTTATATGCCCTTACACTACACACTGTTTTTTCTGTTGATTTCTTTTAAGGAATCGGATGAAAAATGTAATTCCGCTGAAACCTTCATTATTTTATACTATATCGAATGCTCTGTCTTGCTTACAAATAGATGAAATAGTATCGATAGGAGGACGATAGTAGAAATTCCATAGGATTAACATTTTGTCCACGAAACCACAATGTTTGGTAGATGGGAGCCTTTAACATTTGTAGATACTCTTAATTATTCTATAGTGTATAAGAGTCCATTTGAAAGGAAATAAAAAGAAAGTTGCATTCAAATTGAATATATTTTCAGTTTGACCAAGAAATGTTGGAATCACTTTTCATCTCTGGGAACTAGACAATATATAGCTGCAATTATTTTGCAGTTATATATTTGCTCAATTATTATTATTATAAATTCTAGATAGTTTTCTAGAATTTGAGCTTAATAATACTTGTCTAATTGCTTGAGGCAACAAACTAAGCAATCAAATCTTTAATCTAAAGAATTATTTCAGAAAAAGCGTTGATATCAGAAAATTTTCTAATAGATGTTGTTAAATTATTTAAATTAAATTATTTATCCTTTTCAAGCATATCTAAATTTTTCTAACATAACTATTTGTGCATTAAACCATTTTTGATTTTTTTTTACATGATACAATCTTTATTTATTACATTGTGTCAATTCGTTTCATTATCCAACGTTTTTTACCAACTTTTTTTCTTTATGTTTCACATATTTTAGATGCACCAAAAATCGAAGGTAAAATATTTTTTTAAAAAAAGATATACATTTTACTCCTTTCCTTTTCCGATATTAACCGTCAAGACTCCGTCTTATTCAAAGTTATTTTGCTCTCTCTCGCATGCAGCGTTCTTAGAGTTTCCGATGCAAGAGAATTTGACAAGACACATCAACGGCAGGCTTCAAGATTTTTTAAAAGTCCTTTTTCTGAAAAAAGGATTTTAAAAAATTACTCTTTTACTAGACGGATAAGAAAATCTCGGTCTGGATCAGTACAGCAAGTTTTGAAATTTTAATTCATGCATTTGAAAGAGTTTCTTTGCAAGAGACTTCCAAATTCTATGTTAAGATATAAATAATTTTAGCACTAAAATACTCCATAAATGATTGAATGTAAAAAGTATTTCTTCCTTTTATATATGAAAGAGTAATCATTCAGCAAAAATAAATAATTTAGAGTCGTATTCGAAAATATTATGCTATAGGTACCACTGATTTTTTAAGAAATGGGATAGAATAAAAAAGTATTTCAAAGCCTTTTCGTGCTTAAAAAAAAGGGATATTAAGAATGGGAATGGGGCAAATCGTTGTAGTTTTTATTCAGCTATTTTATTCTAAGAAGTTCATGTGAAGATGCCCTTGAAACCGAAAAAATTTTTCATCCTTAATTTTCCTGCTCTCTTCTCCTTTGAAGGAGATTCATCAATAAAATTCCAGTGCTTGATTTTTGATTGACTTTCAGTGAATAATTAGGCTTCCAAGCTTGGTCTGTAGTGACAACCTGATGCGACAGCAGTGAAATTTAAAGTTAGCAAAGAACGGCTGCGAAACTATAACTAATCAATGAAGCAGTGTCACATTATTTGGAGCTATTTAAAACACGCCAGGACATAGTGGTTACAAAAATGTGCTTCAGCCACACTATCTATCTACAAAAACAGATAATTTCTTAACTAGTTTCATAAACTTATTATTTCCAAGCTTTTATTTCTTAAAAAAAATCTTTATTTAAGGAATATGAGAAGTAATTTAAAATCACACAATAAGTGTACGAACAAAAAATTGTAGATTACAATATCTTTAATTGTATACACCAGAAAATGATTATAATTATAAATGAATAATAGTTTCTAGAATAGTTCATAAATACTGGTAACAATAAACATAAGTAAAATTGCAAATATATCTGAAAAAAGAACATATAGATTAAATTGCTAATGTTCTCTAATTCTAAAAAAAACTTTTGCAGTGTTTTAGTAGTATGAAAATGTAACAAATAAGACAAAGGAATTAATTTCTTCCATTATCAATGACATATTTAAACAAAACGAAATTTCCTGCAAGAAATAAGAATAGATTATGCATGGTATTTGTGCCAGTCTGAATTTTAAACATAGAATGAATGATTTTCAAAGATAACGATAAAATTTCATTAATTATTAATTTATAAAAATCACAGTGAAAATTCGTTGTTCACTTTAAGATACAAACTGTGTAATCAATTCAAACATTTTGATAAATGTATAGACCATCCATAAATTTAGAGCTCATTCAGGTAAAAAAAAAATTCAGTAAAATGATTAAAGATAGATTATAATAAGGTATTTCAAAGGCGTGAGCAATATATTTTGTTTCAAACAAAGTAAATTTAATTATTACCATTATAGACTTTTAGAAGGGTAGAAATTCCCAAAACAAATGCAAGAAAAAATGTTGCAAAAAATACATAAATTTCGATTTATACAAAATACACGGTAATGTATGGTAGAAAACTCTATTTACGCAAAATATTATGTTCATGTGAGGTATAAAAACCTGATTGAAAAGTGTTTGGTTCTCTCGCCTTTTTCAAAATATGTTGTACTATTGGTAACTGGGTAAGACTGGTGATTTTACCCTATTGCTGGTAGGATTTATTTTGTTGAAATAGAATTTATCGTGTCTTATTTTTAGCAAATTGGTTATTTCTTATACTCCGAAATATAGATTTTCTTCAACTTATACTACATGCTCTCTTTCACTTCCTGCCTCTCTCTTTATATATATATATATATATAAGAACAAACACCAGTATTATAATTCAGAAAATATCACATCATAAATCAAACTAAGTATAGCACTCATAAATTTCATATTATTAATATGTAAGAAAATACATATATAAAGAAAACCTTAAAAAACAAATTAATAGTAAAGGTAATAAACAAATTAAACAATCCAAAACCCAAGCCCAAGAACCAAAATCAATTCAGAAACAGAAAACTCAAAGAAAAAATTTAGAAAAATCGACATTATACAATTGAGACTGGAATACACCTTGAAATGGAATATTGTGAAGTTATATATATATATGTATATATAAATATGTATATATAAATATGTATATATATATATGTATATATACATATATATATATATGTATATATATATGTATATAACTATATATATATATGTATATATATATGTATATAACTATGTATATATATGTATATATATATATGTATATATATGTGTGTGTATGTATTTATATATATATATATATATTTTTATATATATGTGTGTATATATATATATGTGTGTATGTATTTATATATAACTATATGTATATATATATATATATATATATATACATTATACAAATAAAACATAAAATATATAACAAACTAAGAATATTTAACACTAAAGCACAAAACTGTTAATAAAAAAAACTAAATAATTAAGGAAATCATTAAAACCCGAAAATTGAAAACAAACTATTAGGGTGCCAAGCATTTCAAAAGAAACCAAAGTGCTTGAAATACAAAAAATTTAGAATAATGCAAATAATGTAATTAATGCAGTTCCATACTTTGGAATGGAATAATGTGTATTTATATCAGTAATTAGTGATCAAATCATCCTACTTTAGGGAATTGCATTTTAAAAAAGTATGTTAACAAACCGAAAATCATCAAATTTTGAAAATCAACCATAGAAAAATAAGGTAAACATAGGAAGCATAATCAATTTCAGTGCAAATAAAAAAATTAAATACACTCAAAAAATCATCTGAAATATCATAAAACCAATTAAAAATCTAAATAAGAGGAAGAAACATGAATGAAACGAAAAAGGAACCAAAACAGCAAGCATTCTGAAACAAAATATAGAATAAAATATTCAAACAATGTCAAGTTATCAGAATTAAATGTTGAAACTTTTTAAAGACCATAAAAATGATTGCAGAAAGAAATTTTAAACTATAGAAGAAACTAATCCTATAAGAAACGGAACTGAAACAAATTGCAAGAAATAAAGCACTCAACATTGTTGAAAAACGTAAAACACTTCACAAAATTCGTACGAAAACTCGTACGTACCCACTCTACTCCATGAAAGAATTCACCACCAAAGTAGAAACTAATTGGTTGTTTTAAATGAAACCATAAAAGTAAGTTGATAGATTAAAGAAACTAAAAAATTATTGAAAATATATTGAAAAAAATAATATTTAACAAATATAAAAAGCCAAATATTAACTGATAAATAATACCTTTGAAAAAATGGAAATTAGATCGAATGTAATATTAAAACTGCGTCACCATCTAGATTGAAAACACATATTTAAAACAAAAATATTATATATATATATATATATATATATATATATAATGTGTGTGTATATATAAAGAGGCAGAAAGAGATAGTAGTATTGTAGTATACTGTTGAGGAAAATATATTTCGTAGTAAAAGAATATAGTATTTGATTAGTTTTTTTTAACTGTTTAAATGAAAATGGAAAACATTTTAAATGGGGAAAAATCACACAGTATGATAAAAATGCTCTAGTTCAATTAATATTATTTTATTTTTAGATTGTTCTTTTCTAACAATTTTATAAAAACAAATTATTTTCCAAGTTAAAAAAATGTAGTAATTTAATAGAATAAATTGCTTAATTAAAGTAATGATACGAAAATAATTCGTTTAAAAACTATAAATTTGAGGAAATCTTGCTTTTTTCTTTACAATCTCGTAGAAGAATTACGTTTTTTACTAACGAATTTAGTTTGAAAAAACTTTCTAAAAGTTCCCTAATCTATTTCAAACAATCATACGAGAAAACTGTTGAACAAAAAAATATTTGGAAAGGTCATCGCGATAAATATTCTTCAAACGTAGTTTTCCAAATTGCATTCGTTAGCTTAAATTTCATCAATCAATCATCATTTTCTCCAGCTTTCGACAAAACTTTAGAAAACAAATGAAAAAATATGATAATGTATTCCTTGCGAGTCTTCACTCTATTATTTTTCTTCGTTTAATTAGAACTCTTAAAAGAAATTATTTAAATTGATTGCAAAAAATAAAGTATTTAAAATGCAATTTTCGTTTAAAGAACTTATTTGGTAAGTAGTATGTTATATTTTAGCAAGCTCAGAAAAATTCTCAAAATAACCGAAGGTGACTTCGTATGAAATTTTTATTAAATTTTAGGTTTGATTGTGTAACATAAGGTCTGATTATGTTATACAATGTTTGAGTTATATATAAAGTTTAATTTTTCTTATATATATAGTTTGATTGCATGATATACAAGTTTGATCATGTGATACATATATATTTCTTTTACCAAATTTCATTGCTTTACTTAAGGTTTGATTGTATAAAATACTCGTATTTAGCCTTTATTTTATATACTGTTCCATTGCCTTATATAAGGGTTTTTTTATATTATACAAGGATTATTTTTTTATACTGTTTAATTTTATTATATAAGTGTTTATAGTGTTATTTTCAAAGTGTGTTTGCGTTATGCAAGATGTGATTGTGTTATACAACGTGTGATTGCAAGACACGTAAAACGATTTCTCCATATATATATATATAAGATTTAATTATTATATATCAGATTTTCTTGTTATGTATATGATTTTATAGAATGAAATTTTTAAACGCAAGAAGATGTTGAAGTGCAAAAGTATATAAAGAAATAAAAGGCGAAAAAATTGTTTTAGATTTGAAATAAAGATATAAAAAACATATTTATTCTTTCCTTAAATACAACACGATGCAAATGTATACTTTTTAAATTTAATTCCTTCCAAGCATAAAATAATATAGCGTAGATCACGAACATTTTGTTCAAAAAAGTATTCAAATCTATCCATGCGTTCAAATTCTAATATTATCGAAGCAATTAATTATGAATATAATACTTTGATTAAAAAATATTTTATAAGGAGATATAGCAACACACATTAGAATTAAATATTATTAAAATGTGACTTTTTTAGTCTTCTTGTGCCTATATTATGTTAGTACACTTTTGAATAGTTCTTTTCCTTCATTCTATTAATTTTCTCAGAAGAATTTGTTTATATTTAAAATGCTCTTTACGATTCACACTTTATTTCAAGATTACGCACTCTTAAGGTAACAATACATCCTCAATACACAATGTTTGGTCAACAAAATGATTTTTATTTTTAGTCAGATACTAATATTCAATCCTTTACCTTTAAATTCTGTTTTAATTTTGTTACTATCTTATTTAGAGATTGAATTGCACCTGTTATAATTCTACCTCATCATGAAAAGGCTAGAACTAGTTTTTTTAACATTTTTCAGTACTTCAAAACACGATATCTCAAAATGTTACGTATCAATGAATTTGAAATTTGATACATATATTTTTCAAATGCCGACACATCGAATGAATTTTATATTGAATAAAAGATTTTTTTATATTGCAATAAATTGAAAATTATAAGTAACTTTTTAAAAAATTCGATGTTCAGAACTTGATTTGCCATAGCTTCCTACGTAAAGACTATATTATCAAAATAATAATATATTCTTTATTCAATGTCTTTTTTGTATTATTCAACAAACAAGATTACCATGCTTTTTGCGGACAGTCTTAATTTTAGCATAGAATAATTTTAAATGCCCTTTGGACAGTAAAAATAAATACTAACGAAACTTCACTTGGGTGTTTTTATAGAAGCCCCATACGATCATAAAATATGCATTTGCAGACGAGATTTTTTATTAATCGTAAACAGTTTCTTAAAAGGTGTACTGTTACCTTAAAATTATGTTTTTGTTGTATAATAAGGCAATTCTCAAATGATGGTTTAAATGCTTTTATAATATATTTAAAAAATTCTGTCTTAAGTATTTATAACTTTTTTTCCCGTTATGTATGACTAAATCCATTAAAATCCTCAAGCATGAATATCTTTATATATCACGTTTATATTCAAGCAGATTATTTAAACATTATTTGTTACGATCTGGCGTGTCTTTATTAATATTAAGATATATAATACCTCAATGGTGCTCAACTCTAAAATGTCTAATCAGTTTATTCTATCTCAAAATGAGTAAAAACAACGTAATTCTTTAGCGTGGAACATTTGTTTCATCATTCTTTTAAATATTGCAAATGAATATTCTACTTATCTTAGTAAAGCCAAACGGAAGGTTTGAATAAAATAGATGCGAGTCCAGTCGATTTATAGTATCAGCTATTCACTCATAATGTCAGCTCACACTTGCTCACACCTAGGTAAGGAGTGCCAAAATATCCCTAATTCCTCTATCATCTATTATCTTTCTCTCTAGTACTTGAAATCTCTCTATTTGATCATTTCCTACTCATTACACTTCTCATTCAGAAAAGCTAATTTACATAAATTGTGATTCTCTCCAAAGACGAGGTTCTTAACCAATATAGAGTAGAAAAAAGTTGCACCGAAGTTAAGTTACGCGGGAGAGGCCGCTACATATGCAAATCAGTTCAACTATGCATAAGAAGTATAGTGAATAGAATAGTAGTAATGGATGGATGGTGATAGAATAGGACGAAGGATGAGAGACTGGAACTCAAACTTCAGCAATAGATAAGAAAATAAACATTTCCTTCCATCGGTTTATATTTAGTTAAATGATTTAGTAACGTGTTTTAAACATATAACATTGAATATTTTAGTTCTATTTTAAAGCAACTTTTAAGTATAAAAAAGTTTTAAAAACAATTTTTAATACACTGTTTGTATCATAATTTTCTTATGTTGTTTCGATGTTGGATTCTTAACAGTTTAATGTGTAGCTGCTGTTGTCTAGGTGTCATGGTGGTGGGATCGCGGCAGAAATTGTTTCCGTCGAGTCGTAGATTCGAGTCCTGATGCCACTAAAGATCCGCCGTGTAGCTAGCTTACACACGTTAAATCTGTCGAGACTTCAAGTTCTCCGGTTGGTGTGGTGCAGAATTTTGGAGGGGATGCCATATCAAGTGTCAACCTCGTCACTTGACCGAGGTTAAAAATTATGAGGTCCGTCACTTGTACCTCTCGTGTAGCTTCTAACTGCGAAGTTAATAAACACTCAATTGATCAATTACTGCTCCATCTTGCATAAGAATTTAGAAATGTATGTCTGAGGATAAATCTCTTAACAGAAAAAAATGCTTTTAAATAAATATAATAGGTATGCTTTTTTTTTATCCATATATGGGGAGATTCCGAATAATTTAACATAAAAGAAATATATTAAAGACGGCAGGAATGACCTGCTTCAGATCTTTTCCTTGAAACTATTGATTCATATCCATAACAAGAAAATAAAAAATTGGAAACAATCAATGTCTTGCAATTTCGACATTATAGAATTTATCTCTAACATAGCTGCCTGTCTGTACTTTTCAAAGATTATGGAAATTATTCAATTCACATTAATCAAAAATAGTCAAATTCATTTTAACTATTTAGTTTCATTTTCTTCGGTTTTTCCCACATCGTCTAGACATGAGTTATTAAAGTCGCAAACTTTTGAAAGCTTTTAAAAATGCACCGTTATCAGCCTTTTAAAAGTGCATACTCCCTTTTAATTGATCCTCACATTCTGATTTTTAACTTTATAACAGAAATCTTTTAACGCTTCTTCAGTCGCACGCCCACGCCTGTCTTTGCATTAAAAACTCCAAAGAATAAGCGACCGAAAAGTGACGCCTGCGAATAAAATTCCCTTTTATGTCGCTTCTGCCTTTTGGCAAAAGTCCCAACACGAAAGAGAACTCGTCAAGATCCTTTTCAACTGCAGAGATTTTCTCAAAACCCCATCAAATGAGGAAATAAAAAGAGCAAGAATATTGTAGGAAACAGCGAGACCAGCCACTATACGCTTAAAAAGTATATCTCAACATTCTCACAGAGAAATTCATAACTCGTAATTGCGTTTGAGCATTAAGTATCTTTAAAGCTTTCCAATTAGAGTCCCTTTCTCTCCGAAACAATGACTCATTGACGACAAAAAGATGTTCGCCTTTCGTTGGAGAGAGTTTCAAGTAGTTCTTTCGGTTCCTGCTGATTTTAATTGTCCCTTTAAGTAAAGTTAATGTGAAAAAAAGCCTTTAAACAACATACAACATGTCAAGATTTACTTGTTTATTATTCATATTTTACATTAAAAAAAGATATTTTTGAAAAATGAAGCTGAAAATAAAAATTTGAGCACTATACATATCAGCTTAGTTCTCTTTAATTAACAATACGATAGAAACTAATTGAGAATTATGCGAAATATCTCATAATTTTGATCGACGATCAAATGACTAGAATGGTATGTAAGAGGTCTGATTAAAAGGTATCAGGATTGGCTCAAAAAAAAGGATACTTATTTGCAATTTGTGGCAAATGTATTATGTACTATCTCATTCTTTCACTCCCAATTGGAACTTACGGATTGAAGAATTCTTATTTTAAACTGGTCAAAAGCGTCAAACAATTCATTTTCTGACAACTGTTTTAATTACTTTGAAATTTTCTTCTTAACAATGGCTCAAAATCTGTTCCTTTTACCAGAAAGTTTCTTTTTGGATGAAGAAAAAAGAGTTAGAGAAATGTATTATATATAATTTTGCAACGTTACAATACGTTTTAACCCAAAATTTCTTCACATATAAGTGTGGGAGAATGATCATTGACTTGATATAAACGGTTTTGCTAAACAGTTCCGGGCAATTTTTCCCTAACCCTTTCTCTCCCTTTGTGACGTATTTCTGTTACCCGTCTCCTCTAAATGTTACTCTAATCGCGATATCTTTAACTCAACTTAAGTTCAAGCACAATAATTAAAATAATTATTTATATTTCAAAGCATGGTTTATTCTCTAATTAGGATGATGGTCTCAATCAATTTCAAGTCTATATCTACGAGTACTAACAACTTATATAAGATATCAAAGATTAGCTTTTAGGAATACGATGCGAATATACTCCTCAGATATTTAATCAACCAGATATTGGTGAGTCTTAATTTCACAAACTACACAGACACGCAAAATAACTCCCTCCTACTTCACACTAGCACCCTTTCTATTATCATAATCATCTTAAATCTTATTTCAATTCTATGTCGCTTTTACACGACCTGAATTCACTTCACTTTCTAAACTTTGCTTAATTTGCATCATTATGTTTTCTCTGATTAGAATGAAGTTGGGCCCTTGAATATAAAGTCCGAAGTAAACCCCAGATGTTAGTTAAGGGAAATTTCACGAGTGGCACATGTTACAAGATTAATCAAAAGTTTTTGTTATAATGTTCCTATATATAACATCTTCCATAATGCGCAGATTTATCACCTCGTTACTTTTTCCTTACCCCAAGAATATAATCTGCACAAAAAGAAACCTGTTTTGAATCACGGGTTGCCTGTTATGAAGGAAACGTTAAAACTATTAAAACAGTTATAAGAAAATTATTTCAAATGAAGTTTTGACCTGAGGAAAACGAGAATGGCTTGATCTGTGCGTGCCAACGGAGCATAGATTGTAGAAGACAAAAGATATGTTTGCCAAAAATTGTGAATAAATATCTTTTTTGAGAAATAACGTTACTTTTCAGACAGATTACGTAAAATAGTACTTTTCTCTCGCAACTTCCAAGCCACGGGAAGATTTTAAAATCAATTATGTTTCATTAGCAGAAGATTACATTATTCTTTCCCCAAGACGTATCTTTAGTGGAAACAAGGTCTTTGAACGAAATAGTAGTCTTATTTTGTTATTACTTATATATATTGATATGTTACATTTTTTAAGGATGTGACGATGGACTATTTACGATGATTTTCTCTGCTCTAATTTGATGACATCTTGGTAATTTGAATTGCCTAGATTAACAACACCCTTCCAACCAAAATGAAATGTTATTAAGTACATTAGATGGAGTTAAGAAATGTAATGAATTGAATTAAGGATAGTGATATATAAGCGAAATATAATTGAAAAGAAAGAGATGGAAACCTGATGATAACTACAAGCTGATAGACATTTGTAAATCGGAGTGAATGGATGTTATAAATTATTTGGTTTAAAAGTAGTTGGAAATAACTTATCAAAGCATAATAATTGGCGAATGTGCTATAATCGAGAAGTATTTGAATCGAAATAAGTAATTTGGTAAGCAAAGACTTTATTATTTGAACATAAACTAGGGTTAATAGATTAAAGAGGTATTCGGGACAGAGCGATCTGTCAAATTCTTTGATAGATAATAAACCATATTTTCTTTCTTTTTACATCTTCAACTGGATTATTATCTGAAATTATTTACTATTTAATTAGAGTTTAAGATAGCTGTGGAGTTAAATAATGAAGGACGTCCGTCCTAAGGGTATGTTAATTTGCATTTTTAAATACATTATAATAATTTCTTGTCAAAATATTTTTTCTTCAAGTTAGTCAGAATCGTGGCAAATATCTTCATAGTCCATCCAACTTCCTATCACATGATAAAACGTTTACTGAAATATTGCAGATTATTTTTTTCAAATTTCCTATTATACATTGATTACGAACCTTCCCCTATGATCTATAATTACATATTTAATGGACATACACTTTCCCTGCAATAGCAGTCGATAAGAAAACACCTACCATCCTATTAGTCTTTTACTGACTTGCTTGGCATGTCTAACAATCAATATTCCACTTAACAACAACAGGTTTCTTTCTGTTACAGATATTAACTTCTGTTGTAATTCTACGTTTGGAGAGAATTAATGTTGTAGACAATGTATTTTTATTAAAATTTCTTTATGAATTCGTGTTAACGATTACTGGTTTATTATTAACTCTCGAATTCTGACGGACATTGATATTTCCAAGAAAAGTGAGAATATGAATAAATTGCAGAAACATAATCTGCTTGATATGTTATGGTGCAAAAGTGCAGAAAAGTTTTGTAGCAAAAAGTGTCATAATGAGCAACGCGCGATACAAATCTCAAGGAACGGCACGGTAGTCTTGGTAGGATAACTACGCATATAGCTGTCTGAGTGACTTTTATTTGTTCTCAATTAGCCTGTGGCTGGCAATGAATTTGACACTTTTGTTCTATATGAAACTCAGGTAGTTAAAGATGTTTTATTATATTTTTGGTTGCTATTAAGTAGCCTTGAAAGGGTTTTTAATTTTGTACAACTAAAAACTGTCATCGACGACCACTTTTCAAAATAAAGTGCGTAACATGGTCGTGACTTGTTTTATTTAATTGGATTTCTACCTACCGATTCCCAACAGTTTGTGTTTGAAATGTAGTAGCCTCATTGAAGTATTGTTGTTAAGAATAGAGATTAAAATGTAAAAAGTTATAAAGTTTAATTTTACAGCAGCACTAATTACATTTATCTTAAAATATATTCAATATATAAAATATATTCAACTTATCGTTTACTTTATATTTTTAACATTTGAAATGATTATCATTCGTTCTCTTTAATATTTTATCGTTTGCTTTAATTCTAATATTTAAATGAATAGTATTATTTTTACAGCATAGTCATTTGTTTCATTCTCTTTGTTATCAAAATTTGACATTGTATTAGATAGGTAAACGTTTTTGTGTTTGGAATGTTAGGAGAAGATGGCGATGAAATAAAGAAGGCAAAAACATACGTGGATACAATCATTTCATTTTAAAAGTTTTGGAAATACTTGTAGACAGAGTTACTTTATAGGTTATGATATTATCAGATTACATAAATATTTTTAGATTCCTACAATTAGTAATTTTATTATTAATGTGATCAATATCAGAAATAACCATATTTAGGTACTCTGCCTCCCAGCATTTTACAATATAAAGAGAATCTAATATGTTAAGATTTAAACAAAATAATTATTTTTTTTAAATAGTCAGCAACTTTGGTGGCTAAAATCCTTTCTTTGTAAGACTTTGCATAGAGCAATTTATTATTTGGCAATATTTTTGATCATTTGCGGAAATGCAATACGATTTGAAATAATTCAAATTAGTAGTTAAATGTTCGTTTTGGAAGGGTGTTTCGTAAAATATGATGCTTTTTACATCAATATATTTTTAACTATTTTTTATTGTTTTAATCATATTTACAAGTAAGAAAATCGCTTGTTGTTTTAATATTTGAAATGCTAAATTAGAATTTTTTTTTATAATGACTCGCCTTCATTATTATTTAGAGACGTAAGTAAATAGTCAGTCAAGAAAATCTTTAAAAACTTTATTCTAGATTTGAATAAGCTAAATCAAAATACAGATAACTACGCTTTAACACGGTAAATATATAGCATGGATTCACTCTAACATGGTTCGAGATTTCGGAACCATCCGGTATAACAGGGTGCTTTTGTAACACGATTTCCTTCTAACATTTGTTCATCAGAGGAATGAAACCAATGATATATTAAATTGCTATTGGAAAAAAGACGCTGGATTCATTTGAAAGTGAAAATTTGATCCAGACAGTAGAAAACGCAATGGATGTAGTAGTTGAAGTTAATGTCTCTAGGATGGGAAGGTGTTGAAGATTTGACTGCTAAAGATATCCAAGAATCTCTGTTGGAAAAAAATATTGAACAAACAGGTTTAGAGGAAATGATATCCGAAATCCATGATAACTCAGAGGAGGATAGCATAATTGATTGGGTTTGGTTTTGTTAACGTCGAATTAGAAGCAACACGAGGGCTATTAAAGACGGACCTCGTAATTTTCAACCTCGTCCAAATATCTGATACATGAGCCCCCCCACCCCCAAGACTGCATAGTTGAAAACGAAGAAGTTAAAAAGTGTACAAAGCTTAAAAAAAGGCCTAAGCTTAGCCGAACGGTTAAAGTCATATGTCTTTAATATCCTTCAAAAGAAAGAAGAACATTATTTAAAAATGAACTTCAAAAGTGCTTAGCACAATATAAGGACATTTATTAAGATAATTTAAATAAAGGAAAGCAATCTAAAATAACAGATGTTTTGGAAAAGTTAGAGTATAGATCTGAGGATAATGCGGAAAAGTGCTCAGCGAATGAGGATATCTTTCCAAAAATAAAAAAAAGGCCCTCGGTTGATAGTACTTGGTGATGATGAAGAAAGCTTTGTTTAATTCATATTAACATATATTACTTCTTGAAAAAAATTTATAAAGATAATTAACCTTAATTATAAAAATATATTAGCATGTTTTTTTTTGTTTTTTTTTTTAAATTTTTGGAACCTAATTCCCCTTTTCATACTAGGTCTTTGTTTCGTATAACATGGATTCGCATAACTCAGCAATTTTTTCGAACTTAACTCACGTGTTATACTAGGTTATCTGTAAATTACTAACTTGGAACGATTAATTAATCGTTACATTAACGCGAGATAATAAAGAATTTCAATAATCTTAATAGCTACAAACAATAAGGATGAATAAACTAGATTCGATTCCAATAGTCATTTAGACAATTTTCGAGTAACTTCCTACCGAATAGAGATTATTTTAAATGATTTAATAAAAAAAACTATTTGAAATGATTTAATAAAAAATTATTTTAAATGATTTAATAAAAAATTATTTTAAATGATTTAATAAAAAAATATTTTAAATGATTTAATAAAA
>BMAW01066611.1:102084-134540 GCA_019974015.1 Nephila pilipes
ATTGATTCATAAGTTAGGTTTGATTAGGATTGATTCATAAGTTAGGTAATAATTGTTGCCTAATAAAAATTTATTGTAGCCGTATCAAGTTTTTGACATCATTTTCCGTTAAGTTGTTACCGTCACTGATACCTGGATTAATTAATACGCACCTGAAATTAAAATAAATTCAAAACTTTGCGTGGCTTCTGGTTAATCTGTCCACAGAAGGCGAGGAGGATCTCATCGGCCGGAAAAGTTATGACGAAGAATTTTTGAGATGCGAAAGGCGTCTCGATCACGAAAATGAATAATTGAGACTTAGACAGCTGTCTGTTGATTTAGGAGGAAAAAACAAACCATTTTCGATGCTACGAGCGCCATCTTTTTGAGTTTTTATCTGCGTGAATTCCGCTGCATTTAAAGCTTTGAAAAATTGCAGAGTACTAATAAAATAATATTCTATTTAGACTAAATGTAATTGTAAATTCAAAATTGGAGTTTTGAGGAGTTAAAATTTTTAAAACGATTTTTGCTCAAATTTCTTTTAATGATTATTCAGGAAAAATACTCTCATACTAATTTATAACACATACACTTAAAATAAACACTCGTAAATTTATAGTCCAATGACTCAAATTTGTGAGTATTTATCAGAATTATATTCAGTTCACTAGAGATGCCTCATTTAAATTGTAATCTCCTTTTTTACATCAAAAATTTTGACACATTGGATGAAGTAGATTTTGAAAAAAAATTTACTAGCACCCTAACAAAAACCAATTTTGCTTGTATATTCATTTACACAAATACATATATTTTACTCCATGGGTATTCTTAAAATTTCATATTCTAATGTTTTATTATTCAAATTCTTATAAATTATTCAAACATGGAATCAACGAAGTGCCCTCTAACTCATATCAGGAAAATTAAAAAATGCAAAACTTGAATCATCTTAATACCTGCATTATATTTAACATTTAATTAGGAATAAAGATAAACAAATTTTTAACCATGCTGTAGACTAATTAGATACATACATACAGTAAAGAATTAATAGTTCCAAAGCCTGCTTCGAAATCTATCCCATAAGAGCCCAATTATAATATCTAATTGCACAAAATTACTCCCTAAAACACCATGCATAAAAGATACGATAAAACACGATGAAATGAAATTGAACCAAAGCCATTCTCGATTATCAATCGATCGGACATGGGTTAATTCACTCCACCGTAAATATCATCAGACTTTTCTAGAACCTAATTAAATAAAACTCTACATAAAACCGACTGATTCAATTTTAAACTACTTACTACACTCTTCACTCCATAATTTTCCCCCCGATGTCCTTCATTCATTCGATCCATCACGAGTTAATACACTCGTCATGTTCACCACTCTTGTTTTATCAAGTGTCATCATTAGCAGAGAAGAAGAGATCTATTTCAATACACAGGAAAGGAAATTTCTTGCGTAAATCGATTTGTACACCCCAACTCTATTTTTAGGACCTGTCATCAACCCTGATATTGAGCTCTTTAGCAATTCCTTTCACTTCATTTCTTTCTTGGATTTCATATATTAGTTTTTTCTTTCTTTTTACTTCCTTTTTCAAGTTCACGGCATTGATCTTTGAGGTCTGCTTCTTCCCGAGGTGTAGACTAAAGTTTGAATTATTGCTAAGAAATAACCGAGAAAACTGGAAAAAATTTGTTGTGCATATTAATTGATCCTTAGTACGCAATGCTGTAAACTGCAGCTATTAAAGTTGATTTGTTTGGCTACAGGATGTCATAAATTGAAGTAAATGGCAATACGAAGATATTAGAAAGACAATGAAGGCATTGAAAAAGTCTGGAAGAGCTAGGAGAAATATATCTTTTGATATTGATTATGTTGAGAAGAAAGAGAAATAAAAATTAATCATCCATTAATTTTAATAATAATTATGACTTTACGATAGTGTGCGTTACTTAAATGTACGGCTTCTTGAAACCTAATAAACCTTAACATTAATAGCTGTAATTTACAACATTATGTACATAAGGATCAATTAATATTCAAAATACATTTTATCCGGATATATCTTGGTTATTTCTTAACAATAACTAAAACTTTATGATACCCTCTAGTAAATATCATTGCGTAGGGTATGAATTTAGGTTATGTAAACACTGTGAAATGAATAAATAAATATGAAATAAATATAAATTTTTTTAGAATAATGTAAGTATGTTCATATTCATTTTCAATAATTCATTTTTACCCTTAATATTCTTACAAATTATATTTCCGTAATATATATAAAGAACTTATTTAATTTTCGCTAACCCTATTTTTCGTAAATCAATACTATAAGATAGTGAATCTATTTGCAATTTTTAGGTTCTCATGAATGCCGAAATGTTAATATTTTTAAAGTAACTGAGAATGTTAAAATGGTTCAAATTCCTTTTGCATTTTATATATTTGCTATTAAAAATAAGAGGTACTTCGCCGATTTCTTTCACGTATTATTTATGAGAAACTTTAATAAATAGAATTCTTCAAAAGTGAATGGTAAGATTGTAAGAAAACGTGTCACGTCTTAGAGAAAAGTATCTGTTTTTGTGTTTTTCTCTAAATGTTTCTTTTGTCATTCAGGTACTCATTCGCATGACTGCTTTATCCATAGTGCTGATATTGTGCACGTCATAAAATGCAGTTATGTCCTACTTAATAAACACAATTTTAAGTAAACCTTCACAAATACTAGGCATAACACATTATTTGTATTAAAAGCATGGGAAATTTGAATCATAAAAGCTGTTAAAAATTCAAATTATTTTTAAATTTATATGTTGAAAATATAGTTATGTCCAGTATATAGATGTATTGTATTTAAAAGTACTCGGCAATCTTTCAAAATAATAAATGTTGTAGATTTTATATAAAATGTACCTACAAAAGTTAGTTCCCGACTAACGAATATAAATATAGCTATAGATTATTAATTGTTCATATACAATTATTCACAAATATATAAATGAGATTTTCTTTGCATAAATAGATTCACAAATACATTGATATCTCAATTCTAAAATAAGACTTCTATTACTTTTAAATTAAAAACGTGAGGTTTATTTAACTAATCGGCTTATTAACATTTATCTTCGAACTTATATTTACCATTGAATTTTAAGAAAAAAATTTTAAAGAAAGTTAGAAGAAATATAATTGAAATAATTAGAAAAGAAATGTATTCTAGATTCCACCTCAGAGTAGTTTTTCTTACGGTACTCCATTTTTACTACAACGTATTTGGTGAAATTGCCAAAAACAATTGCTTTTAATTCGCAAACAATTAAAATAAGTCGAATCTGTAATACACTATGCATAAATAAAATTATCGATTTCTTCGCTTTCTATTGGTCTGTAACAGGCCTGTCCAACCCAAAAGACTTTGCTGGCCGCTTTGGAAACACATTTTATTATAGCAGGCAGCATTATATATATATAATGCGTGCACGAATTATACATACATATATATATATATATAATTATATATATATATATATATAATTTTATATATATATATATATATATAATTCGTGTGTGTGTGTGTATGCATGCGCGCGGATAAATGATGAATTCGATGCCGATTCAAATTCTCACGTTAAAAACTATTACAACTTTCATCTTCCGAGTCGTGGGAAGCGACTAATCCTCCTGAACCTCATCATAGAAAACAAGAATATTCTGCAATAAATTAAGGGAAATTATATTTTATTGAATTAAATATATTTACACGAAATACAATTCAAGAAATTCACTATGTTAAAACAATATTACAATTCAAGAAATTGTCATATTGTTTTAACATAGTGCTGGCGCCAAATTATTAGCGATCAAATGATACCGAGAAGTCAGTCTGTGTGGAAAAATACGCTTCTGCGTCAAACGTATTAGGTTTGATGCAAACAGAATTGCTTCTCCTATATCGCATGTTCCACGTGTCGCTTTCGCTCCTTACGTCTAGCAATGAACACCCGCACTCTTCAGTAAGTTTTCTGGTTAGTTATACATTATGTATCCAAAATGGCTCCTAAAATTGACGGATGGTTAAAGATCTACAAGTAAATGGATTCTCCTAGAGAAAATGTTCATGCCAAAGAATTATAAAATGCTGTAGAAATTACGGTTGTATCATTTCGAAGAAAGGAAATCCAATTATATTGAGTTATTCGCGAAAAATAAAACAACTATCTGAAGTCTCAAACAACTTAAAAATCTGAAAGTTCATATTTTATTACTATGAGGCAGTTCAAAAAGTACCTATGTTAGGAATGAGAGATGGGGTGCTAAGAATGAAAAAAAAAATAAATGTTTTAACTTAACGTAGCATTGTTCACTTATCGTTTTCCTTTTTCCTAAAAAGTATATGAGTATGATGTCTTTCGTATCACCTCCCCATCCAGAAAATTTACCGTAAATTATCCGGCCAATTATACCGTCTTTGTTTTTTAAACAGATTAAACTGGAATCAATTAATTGTTTTGTTGCTTCGTTTCCTTCGTATAATGATGAATCCGGGAGGCATCTGCGACCGCAATATCCGAGTTGTCATGGTCGCGAACTCTCAGATAGCGTTGTTTTCGTTGAAATATACGTTGGAGTCCTGCTACCACTGAAGATCCGCAGTTTTGCGGGGGTGATATGCGTTAAATAATCTGAGAGTCCAAGTGCTCTCATAGACGTAGTGTGGAGAGCGAAATGACGCATCATGTGTCATTATGATCCATTGACTAAGGTTCAGAGTGATGAAGCTCATCATCAATAGTTCCTCTGTTTTTTTGCGTGGGACGTTAATAAACAATCAGTTAAACACAAAGTCTCATCGACGGTGACGTCACATTGTCAACGACATTTTATTGCTCATTTTCAAATTCGGATGAAATTAGGAACACGACTTATTGAGACCCTTCTCTACTTGATCGAGCAAATCAATTGAAATGCATATAGGCTTACTATACTTCTACGATTAGCCAAGATCATCCTGGCATTTTCGCGCTGCCTGGGGTTAATGTTCAAAGTTTGAGAATTTTTCGACAGGCTAAGTTTTCTTTTCCAATATAAGACAATCTTTTACCAAAGAATTACTATGTGCTATAAAAAAAATTCTTCTAAAACTTTGATATTTTTTTATAATTCTAGTATCTAATATTTAGAGTTGTGGAGAACCAGTTTTGGTAAAGTTAGTAGGTTTTAGTGGATAAAATTTATGAATTAAAACAGCCTGTTCTGATTTAGCAGAGATTGCATAAGTTATTAATGAAATCATAAAATATTTCATAACTATTCGAGACCCATTTTATGAACGTACATTGTTGGACCAAGTAATTCTAAAACAAAGGGTACTATTTTAAGTTAAAGTTTAGAAAAATTACCAGATACTATTGAAGAGATGTGAAAAGAAATTTTTAAAGTGTTTCAAAACAGTGATATTTCATGTTGCAATATTTCTAAAATGGTAGAATTTGCTATATCTTTGCCTGAAGCATCTGTTCCAGTTTAAAGATAGTTTTTTCAATTATGGGGAACATTCGGTTTGCAGAAAGGGGTAGGCTTTCGATATCTACTAAACATGTGTTAAATGTTAAAATTTATTCAGAACTTTCTTGTTGTGAATTTTATAATGTAATCAAAATAAACTAAACATTACCAAACAAATTATTACTAGGAGAATTCATGTCTATTGAAAAATATAACTGAATAAGTAATGTTCAGTAAACTGCTAAAGAAATTGAAGTAGTTTCGGAAATATCTCTTAGTTTGAACCCCAAAAAATATAGTAGGTCTAACTACATGATATAAAAAAAGTAATCTTCATAGAAATAAATCAACTATGTCCATTAATTAATTAATCTAACAACATTATAAATTGCATTCCTTAAAGCAGTTAATAATAATACCAATTTTATCCATGTGCGCTGAGAATTGTTGAAACTATTGAGGGTGTTGAAATATATTATTTTTATAGCAACTTCATTTTAAAGAAAGTATTCCAGCAATTCGTGAATTTTAAATGAATTCACATTGAAGGGACCAAACTAGTTTTAAAAATATCAATGATATTAATCGATCATGATATTATTCTAGACTCTTGCCCCTTAGTATAGTCGAACCCCGTCAATAGGCGTTTCATTTACAGACAAGTCTGCTTTGCGCACGGTTTAAATAATGTTAAATTGAGATAACCAATCGCTTGTGTTTTTATTTCTGGTTAATTGTTATTTTTCTTTTTAAAAAAAATGGATTAATATTTTGTTCCGATGACCTCACTCCTTTCTGTTACGAACAGACATTAGTAACTGTTTTCTTTCTATTTTATGTACATGAATCACCATTTCTCGAAAAGAAAAATTTTCGAGTTCAGATTTTTTATTTATTTATTTATTTTTGCAAAATATTTTTTTTAAGATCTCGATATTATCAGAATTACCTTTATGTTCAACCTTTTGTATCGGCCTAATTTTAAGAATTATAAAAAAATTTCTTATGCAAGTGATTTCCGTAATACAAGTAATTTAAAATAGTATCGAAACAGTGTAAACGTAAACATATGGCTTGTACAATAGAGGAAAATCTCAATGCTATCCAACGAATTCGAAAAGAGGCAAGACGAACAGAAATTTCTAGAGAGTTTAATCTTCCTCTGAGCCAACACTACGCGGATGAATAAAATCTCTATAATTTAGCTGAAATGTTTGTTACGAAGAAAATTCATGTCAATGCGGGAATTTATATGATTGCTCAAATTATTTATTCGCGATAAACTTAACCCGTGGTTTAACTTTCACGTTCCCATATTACCTCATTTTAACGACTTCAGACTATATTTGATGTTTTGGTAATTTATTTTCTTTTTATCTTACATCTACTTCTTTTATATATTTCCTGCTGCCTCAAAACTCGCGAACTTAAGGTCAATTTTTTTTTTCAATTCTTCCTTTTTCCTTTATGAAAACGTCAAGACCTCAACATTCAAAACTTACTTTTCTCACTCACTCAGGGGAAACAGCAAGAGTTTTTAGTGCATGAGGCGTTCAGCGGGTATATATCAGTGCATATACTGGAATTTTTTTTATTTATTTCTTAAAAGTAAAAGAGATGCTTTTAGTGGATGGGAAGGAAAATCTCTTACTTTTTGGTCCACAGAGCAGATTGTAGAATTCGGTATTTTACTTAAAGGAGCTTATGTTTTTCGGTGTAATAGACTTTCGCATTTTTCTTTCGTTGGAAATATTTTGGCATCGTAAATATATATAGCATATAGGAAATAAGTCGAAAAGGTTTGATGAAAAGTGTTCTTTTTTGCACATGGAACTGCACTTTATCGAGTCAGGCTCACAGAGACAAAGAACATGGACTGATTTTTAATTTATGTCTTAACAAGCTTTGGAATTTAATTTTTTTATGAGAATCAAAACGTTGAATTTCGTCTGTTATTATATCTGAAATACAATTTTTACCCTTAATATTATTGTTCCTTCTTATCGTTTAGAGTAATAAAATTCGAAGACTATCCTTTGTCTTTAATACGTCTCTTGCAGCGCTACACAACAATCTAGACACAATGACGTCATTCATCATTAATAATTAAAATTGTGATTGTAGAGTTACAAAAGCCTATAAATATATTCAAAACTCTTTTAATATGCTATGTTCAAAACACAATTGTTGTATTTGCTATTATACTAATTTTTTGAATAAAGATAGGAAACGTCTGTAAGCGCTTTGTAGTCGAGATGATGTTAACTTAAGAAATGCAAACAATGAAGTTACAGATATTTGACAGTTCCAAGATATAGATAAGTTCGTATCAGATATTTTTGCCATTAATACCATATCAAAGGAATTATTTATCGATATTTATCAAGTGATTGCAAGTATAAAGCTAAATGCAGATCTGAAAGGCCGCGTGCGAGAAATATTAAAGACTGGTGAGTACGCAACAAATGCCTGTTAGTGAAATTCTATGGTCATCGAGACTATCGGTATCAAAGTGTACGATACATAGACGAACTGTTGGAAACAGGAGCAATGGCATCTTGCAAACTGAAAAAGAAACCAGTTCTACTGCCAATCATAAGTGACAAAGAATGCTGTGGTCTAGAAATCATATGTCAAATGTGCCGAAATTTCATTGAGTGTTATTTAGCCGCGAAAAAAGGGGAATCTGAATGGTTCAGATGCCTGATCATCGTACAGACATGACTTACGCAAGGAACCTCGAAGTCTTTTTAGTCACAGACAAGGTGGTGGCTCGATTTTGTTTTGGGAAGCCTTTTTGTTAAATAGTCATGTGTTTTCGACCTTTATTAGTGGTCTCAGTCTCATAACGTCACTGCATTAAATTAAGATATTCAAGAATACATTTCTGGCATTTGCTGAGCTTCTAGGAGGACTTTCAGTGGAAAATTGAGTAAGACAATACTATTGATTCTCACTAAATACAGCACAAAATCCTGATTTAATTCTTTAAATATAAAAGTTATCTACAAATCAGCATGTACCCCAGATCGTAACTCTAAATGGAAATTTTGGGATTTCATATGTTGCAAAGTTTACAACAGTGGTAGACAATATTCTTCTATAAATGAACTCAAAAAATCTATTAAGAATATATGGTATGAAATCATTCTCCAAACCACTCAAGAATTAATTTCATAAATGGAATCGTGTTTATGAACTTATAAAGAAAGAGAGAAATGCATGATCTGATTATACAATCTGTTCATTTTTATTTACTGTACGTGATTCCTAGGCATCATGAAACAAAGCGTTTTTAATTTGGAATAGTAGTTCTTAGACACTTTAATTCTACTCTTAAGAGGCCTGTTTCCTTGAACGTAACAGCGGCGAACGACTTTTATAAACTTAATTTTTGTCACAAAATCCACGATCAGTTATGAGGGTCATTCAATAAATCCTTATAAATTCCAAGAGATGGTGCTCGTAGCATCGAAAATGGTTTGTTTTAGTAAACATCTTGACTCACTAGACAGCTGTCTAATATTCAATTGCTCGTAGTCATGATCATGATGTCTTTTGCACCTTAAGAATTCTTCGTAATTATTTTTCTGACCGATGAGATCTCCTTCCTCGTTTTGGAAAAGATTCACTGGAAGCAAACCAATGTTTTGATTGTTACTTGGCTTTCAGAGCATAATAATGAATCCATTTATCTTAAGTAAAAATTCGACGCGGCAGAAATCAAATTTTGAATTGGTTGTAAAAGATCAAAACAAACTTATAAGTCAATGTCAAACATGTTTCTGCTCCTTTTATCGGATGACAGTAGTAATAAAAATTTACGTTAATGACGCTAGATATCTTTAAATACTAAGTCTTTTGAACCATCCTCGTATTTAAAGGTTTAATAATCACGCTTAGCATTGTTTTCTTTTTCATTAGTTCCTTATTCAGTCCCCAGAGCTCCTATATAAAGCGAATCACCATTAAATGTGGTATAAAAATGGTTTTATTCTACTAAGAGTTGAAATTGAAATGAATTATTTACTGGATAGGTTCCCACAAAGTGTGGAGTTCGTCGAGTTTTAGAACACGAATCAAAGGAAGTACCAACGCGCTTATGTTATCTGTACTCTTTGTTAATGTTTGAAGCAGTAAAATACGAGGGAGTATCGAACAGGTTTAATTATTATTCTAAAAACAACGGAGATTTTTTTAGTAAATTTATTCTGCCTATTAATGGAACTTTATGTACATAATGTCTTATAATACACCTATTAATATTGATTTATTTGTTTAAAGGAAGCCAAAGATTAAAGTAACCTGCAGTAAGAAGACAGAATTCAGTCTACCGAGTTCTACAATGAAAGCCTTTCGATAGGTCGAGAAACATCGGGAAAATGCATGAACTCTCGGTAGTGACTATGGAGAGAAGTTTTAACAGAAAAAAATAATTATTAAGTTTCTATTTCGATTATTTTTGGTGATAATCAAAACTTTACGATTCTCATAGACAATAATCATAAACTTTTCAATACTATGGGTTACTTCAATCTGCGGTTGTCTGAAACTATACAAATCCCCATTTATATATGTAATTTACCACACTGCTTACGTATAATTTCTTTCATCAAGATTCGATAAAACTGACCAATTTTTAATCACAAAAACAACAACAACTGCAATTTGTGTTTGTGCCTTTCAATCATTGAACTCCAAAAGGTTAAAATAGCATATCGGTCCAAATGTCATTCCATTGTGATTCGCAGTGTTTTCCTTCTCCAAGACAATACATAATCATAACCTCACATTACTGATGCACGAGCACAAGAAAAATTAAAGGACACTTCACTGGACACCGCCCCTCCCTATAGTGCGTGCTTTTAGTATCTTTTGACTCTTCAAAAAGAAAATTTTAATACCCAAAGTACTTCAACGAATGACTAAACAGAGGAATTTGTGTATAATAGATTTCGTACGCATTCGACTTGCTCTTATCACGGGACAATAAATAAAAACTCCTAACACTTTGGAAAAATTGGTAAATTTTACTGGTAAATATATACAGAAAAATCTGTTAAAGGTATCAGGCAAATGATCTTCTTGAAAAATTCTCATCTATATTTGATGTGTCTACGTTTGTCAACATATTCAGAGTGTTACATTTAATACTTTCTTGGCGAGAAAATTCAATCGGAATTGGCCAACACCAACACGATCATTAAAAATTGAACCCATTTCATATTTTCTTCTGAAACGGTCTATTCAGAACATGTTTTTTCTCCGATCAATAAGTTTTTAATTTGGTTTCTTTGTAGACAACCCTTAAAAAATTCTTTCACATTTATCGATTTATTGGTCGACCCTTTATTTGAATGGGAATAAATGTGTTATGAATCAATACTACGCATTTGTTTGAATGGAGAAGAATTTAGAAGGGAAGGGATTTATTCAAAGCTAAACAAATCACACTTTGCACATTTTAATGCTTAGAATCTTCTATAGGAAACACAAGTTATTAGACCCGAAAAAGTAATCGAAGTATTGGTGGAAGAAGTGAAAACAATGTTACAGGAGAAAGCTTGTTTCTAATCAATGTTGCCCCGAATTGATTTTTTTTTTCTTTATTTCGCTTTATTTTTACTGAGAATAAAGAAAATTGCTTATGAAAAAGAAGCAATGAGAACTTAAAAGTTTCTTGAAGGATTATTAAAAAACTTTTTGCATGAAAAACGCTCTTAAAATAACGCCTCATGTGTTTTGCTTTCAAAGTAGAAGTCTAAGGCTTTTGTTGATGATTAAAAAAAGGCCAAAAGATGTACACTAAACCCATTTTCATAATTGTTGAGGGAATGGTAAATAAAATTAAGGAAAGTAGCAGGCATTTGTCAAAAAAACTGATTTCAGTGAGAGGATTAAACAATCGAACAAAGGTTTTATAGTGACTGAACATTTACTGAAACCAATTCAATTACGTAACGCAATTTCTCAGAAATTGTGTTTCAAAAGAGTATTACCTGTAAAATAAAAATAAAAATTCTTATGCAACTTAAATTATGACATAAAACATACGTATATAACGTATTCTCATTAATCTACATGAAAAATAAATCCAATTTTTTTTTTCATATTTGGCAATAATACTTGTTCTGATTTGTGTTTGAAATTTTACAATGTAAAGAATTTCGTACATTTTAGGAGTTAAAACAATATATTTTTTTCAAATGGAATGAAATAATGTACTTTGATGAATAATTTGTCTGGGTTTCTTAACAGCTGAGTTTTTGGTACCGTTAGTTGATTTTATTGGTACTAGAATCGTATTTTTTTCCTGTTCAGACTAAGCCAAACACTCGTTAATTTACCAGAGCCGGACCCAGTCAATATACGATTCAATAACACATGATTCTATTTTTCCGAGGGGATTTGCTATGGCTGCCTCGATAAGCAATCGCTTTAATGTCACACCAAGACATTATGACGTCATAGTTCTAATCATGCATTTAATGAAATTTGGATTAATCTTTTGTTCTGATGACATCAAACTTCCTGTTAAGACAGACATTAAAACTATTTTTCATTTCCATTTTTATGTATTGTTCCCCATTTCTATAAATGTTAAGTGTTCCAGTTTGGAATACTTTTTGTAAGAGATTATTATCCAGATCTGAAGGTTATTGTGATTAGCTGAACTTTCAACAATTTTATATTGGCCAATTTGTAAGAGTTATAAAGATTTCTTTTTGCATAAATTATTTCCATATTAACTAATTTTAAGGGGAAATGCAAGCAAAAGATTTATACGATCAAGAAAGTTCAGTGTTACGAAAAAAAAATTCGAAAAGGAGCAGCAAGATAGGCTGAAATTGCCACAAAAATTTACGATGATTTGAGTCTGTTTGATGGAAAAATTTTATAACAATAACGGAATGGCCAGAAAAAGGGCTAAGATAGCGGAAAGTATTAATCTTGAAAAGTGTAATTAAATTTTGATTAATTTTTTATAGTTTGTTGTAACAGACAGTGGGCATGCAGATTGTAAGAATATCATAAATGATCATAAATTTAACTTCATTAACTAAATGGTAATAACTTCGGTAGAGATGAGAAATACATCTGAGCTATCATTCCACTCCCCAAGCTTCCCCACCATCCCACAGTGAGTAAGTCTGTAACATTTCAGTTTATTGCCGCAAACCCAGATGTGGTTATGCTACTCCAAACAAGTTGCAATTATGTTTTGGACTCAGTAAAAAAATTAGACAAAAAGGTAAAAGTATGTTGACATGAATACGCTTGGAAAATAGAGAAGGGTCCTTAAGGTATCCAGGAGGCACGTTACCACTGATTGCAGAAGACAACAGACCTCACATGTGAAAGAAAATTATCACTAGAGTCCCTCAGAGTCATGATTCCTGCACTTATCAAAAGAAGGCAATCTGCTGAACCCCTCTCCTCCCCCTAATGGAAAACATTGATCCTCGACTGATTTGACGTGCATCAGACCTGTTACGCGAATAATATTTAAGTGATATCAGGATTCGAAAGTTTATACTATACATCAAGACAGACTATAAGCAATTTTAATGAAACAGACAAAGAGCACAGTTTTGATAATCACAGTAATAAATTAGAATATATTTTTATTCACTTTATAATGCATTGCCGAAAACTCACAGAAATCATGATTGATTAATGGAATTTAAACTAACGAACGCAGCTTGAAAAACTGCACTAAAAGAATATTTCTAAGTGAGCTTTCGCTTTCATTTTTTTTATCCTTTGCACTCATTCGAATGCGGGGAACAAATTAAAGGATTTTCAGTAGTTTTTTTTAATAAAGTCTTTACTGAAAAAGGCAATTTTTTCAGAGTGTGTTTTAAAACCTCTTGCCTAATTATTTTTCCTTAATTACTTTCGCTAAGCAATTAATTACATAAAACGACAGCAGTTTTTCAGTGAAAAAACAGTGCTGTCCGTAATCCTTTAGAAAAAACTAAGTTTTAAGAAGATGTATAGACAACAGATGTTTTTCTTAATTTATACATTTTTATTGTTCAATTAGTTATTTAAAATACAAAGAATTATAAGAGAATTGCTCTTAAGTACCACAATGAAAAATGGAAAATATGGTACTAGTCAATGAATCAATTAATTCCTTGATAAATTGCTTATTGACGGGCGCTTAGAAGCATCGCGAGGGATATTAAAGGTAGATCTCGTATTTTTGAGCCATTTTCTAGTGACGAGGAAGAAGCCTGACAGTTCCATAATCATCAAGTTACTGTTTAGCGTATTGTTGCAGATTTTCTGCCTAAATGCCCATACTTTTTTTGCCATACAAGATAATTGCAGCAGTAATGGTAATTTCAGCCCGTTATATGGATATCTATCCGTTAGTATTTCCTGCAACTGAAACTGGAAAAGAATAAGAATTTGGACGTGTTTCCAACAAGATGATGCCACAGCTCTTCAAAGCAAAAGGATAGATGTACTTACTGAAAATATTTGTTTCTGGAATATTTGATCTCACTAAGAGGTGACATTTCATGGCCAGGACGTTCCCCAGATCTATCGCCTTGTGACTATTTTCTCTGGAAGGCAATTGAAGCCATAAGTCAGGAAGAATAGGCCCAGAACAACTAATGAACTGGAGACTGCTATAGATTTGTGTCTGCACCGCAAGAAATTATTCCGAAGATAATGAGGGACTTCTAAGTGAAATTAAAGAAATGCATATACAGTGAAGTTCAGCATTTAAACGATATCAATTTCAAAAAGAAGAGTAGGTGAATGAGAAAAACTATAAATATTCTTTTTCCAGATTGTGAAGTAAAATTTTGAATAACACATATCATTGCTTTTACATTTGATATCGGGGAATCATTTCTGCAGCACCGAGAAGGATTAGTTCTTTCTACCTAATTTTTTGAGAACACGGAACTGAATTTTTCTATCTGCTAGTTTATACCCTCTACGAGGGTGGTTTAAATAGTACAGGTTTTTGAAACAAAATGGTTTTACTGAGAAAAGTTGGCATAGCACGAGGGCCATATATTGTCTACTATTTGGTATTGTTAAAAATAAAATCGTGAAATAGCTTCACGAAGAACACACAAGTGCCGTATATTGTCTACTATTTGGAATAAGTCTACTGTTAGGAATTGTTAAAAGAACAAGCGAGAGCCATGTACTGTCTAATATTTATAAATGTTAAAGTAACAGTAATACTGTATAAAATGCTTCAAATTTTATATTTCTTAAATTTTGCTCTAAAAAAATAGTAGCTGTACTGATTCTGTAGATGTACAGGGTCATTCCAAATGATTCTTCCGATTTTAAAACTTCTTATTTTCTGAAGTAACAACACAAAATGATAAATAATGTATTTGAACGAATGTAAGAGGGAAAAAAATGGAAGCTCTTTTTTTACAAATGTTCGGTATAATTTCCTTTAGTAACCCGTATTATGTCTATTAGATATGTAAATTACTGCCCAAACGTTGCAATGTGTTAGTGATATTTAATTGTACATCAGAAGAAATACCCTGTTAAAATTCATATAAATTTGTAGGGAATGGCGGCGCGTACAGTTTATCTTTTGCAAAACTCCAAAGAAGGAAATCGTTTGAGATATAAGGTGATTAGACATGGGAATAATATATATCAAGTGATATAGTTGGTCAGCTGTGATACATCAAGTCATCTGTTTCTCTGCAACTAATCCAACAGCGAGGAAATTCTGTGAAAGTTTCTAAAACAGTTTTCGTGAAATAGCTTCACGAGGAACATCTATTTTGACAGCGTAAGATTTCCTCAATTTTCCTTTGTGTTCATGTATTTATCATTCTGTGTCATTTATATTTGAAAATATAGAATTTTGAAATCAGAGGAATCATTTTGAATAACCTTCTATTATTTATAAGAATTTGATAGATAGAACATTACTATATAGTATCAAATTTTACAGTTTTTAACAATGTGCCTTAAAATAAATGTATTTGAAAAAAAATATATGTATTTGCTGTTTTCTCAAAATGTGTTTTTCACGGTTCTGGTGCATTTTTCTCAAACTCTACTCAATCCATTGAGCTGATATTTTCCACATTATGAAATGAGGCTGCTTCCTATAAAACAGACATATTGTTTTTTGATAAACACTAAAATATATAAAGTGTTATGCAACATTTATCTAAAAATTTCGTAAATTTGAATCATAAAATTTAAATTTTATTCAAAACCTATTAAATTGATTTTTTTATAATTATAAATATATTTAATGCATAGAATTTCATTTCCATCTTTACATTGAAAATTATTTATTTTACGAAAGCAGTAAATTTTTACGTAAAGTATAATTAAAGATAATTACACGACTCACAAATGCAAATACAATAATTATTTAATTATTATATGACTTCATTGTCTAAATAAATAATTTATATACTTTTGGAGAAATTCATCATGGAGTGATTTTGTTTGATTTCCCCAGCTGGTCCTTACAAATTTCGCTTTTAATTATTTTAATTACATAAATTTTTTTCTTAAATTATATCCCAAATCTGAGAACATGATTCATTGATCGAAGAGATATTTCTGTTTTCGACACTTATTACATAACCCCAATATTTTGATCTTTTGCAATTCCGACTATTATTATTTTTCTGCCTACTCCATATTTTTCTCGATGCGTCCAAAATCGAAGTTACGACTACTTTTAGTAGTTTTTTTAACATCCCTCCTCTTTCCGATATGAAATGTCAAGAATTCCGTCCCTTTTTCAAACTTATTTTTCGCACTTTCGCAAGCAACGTACCAGGATTTTCCGGAGTTGTTGATAGGGTATATCAGTATTGAGTGCGCATATTGGCTTCAGAAGCATTTTTATTTTCTTCTCAGGAAATAAAAAAGAAATTGTACTTTTAGCTGATGAGTAAAAAAAAAATTCCTCTCCAGTTCGTCCGATAGGATGCCGAATTTGAAATTTTACTAGATGGAGTTTTAGTTTTTCTCAGTAGAGATTCCTGTTTGTTGCAGTCCTGAAGGTAAGGTTTTGGGATCGTAAAAACACCATATGGCAGGTAGTATATATGTGAAATGGGTTGGTAGAAAATTTATATTTTCCTTTCAGACAGGCAACAGAAGTTCTCTGACGACACAAAATTGAAATGCGTAGTAGTATTTAGGAATTGCTATATGGGTAAACCATCTTTCCAGTTTACCATTAAAAAGCGTATAACAATCTAAAATTATTACCTAAAATTTCCATGTATAATTTATCAGTCATTAACTATTTATTTACATAATAATAAAACAAACTTTTCACGCGACTTCTACAACTGCGTTGTCCATGAATGAGAAACTTAAATTATTAATCAAAAAGCAGGAAAAAAAAATTCTATGCAAAGTTTTGCAAAGAACAGATTAAGCCACTCAAGGTGCGCTTTTCTTATAATTATAATTAAATTACTCATATGTAAATAAAAGTAAACGATGAAATATCGATAAACGGGCAATAGTAAACTTTTCCGATCTTAAAATTAAAGAAAACGATAAAATATTAAATTAAATGTATTTAAGATAAATGTAATTAAAATTAAAGCAAACGATAAATTATGAAATTGAATATATTTAAACTAAATGTAATTAAAATTAATGCAAACGATAATAAATTAAAAAGTGATCTGTACGCCAAAAGTGATCCATCTAAAAGAACAGCCCCTTAGGTGGTTTATAGAACATGAAAATTCACCACAGTTTTAAAATTATGTATAAAATTCCCCGCGGTCAGTTAGGTTCAAACAGAGATAATAAATCTTTCATATTCCGAAAATCATGTGCGCTTAATTCCTATGATATGTGAAATTATAGCATCCATGATAGAAAAAGTTAACTTCTGAAGTTTGACTATTCGCGATTTTCTCATCACTAACCTCAGAGACGTTTTGGTGATTTAGGATTGTACAAAATTACTTTGGTGATTTAGGACTGTTACAACTGGTATCCCAACTAAAATAGAGCGGAATTATGTAAATCAGACGAAGATAAGAAGTTTAATGAATTGAATGGAGAATATTTATATAAAGACGAAATATAATTGAAAAGAAATTGAAGAAATATAGAGGATAACTATAAGTTGGTACATGTTTAGAAATGGAATGAATTGTTATAACTGATCATTTGGATCGATGTTAATTGGAAACGGATCCTGGTTAGAATTATAGGAACTAAAGTGTATGAATCGGAATGAGTGATTTGATAAACTAACATTATATTACATGAACATAAACAAGGATTACCTGAGTATAGGGGAATTCTAAATAGCGATCTTTTACATTCTTTAATAGGTAATTAACTGAGATTTCGTTACCTTGAGAAGATTCATTTGGATTTTTGAACTTATTGACTATTTAATTAAACTTAATGATGTTTCTGGAGCTAGTTAATGAAGTAAATATCGAACATTCATTGATATAAATAAAAAATACAGCATTATAATCTGCATCTGTCATCTAAAAAATTAAAGAAATCTTGTTAAAAATAACCAACAGTAATTCCAACAAGAAAATGTAACGAAGAAATATTTCTATGTATTTGATATTTTTTTCCCTGAGAAAAATTATTCATGCATAAGTATTACTTATACTTTGAAATAAAACTGTGTAATTTGATTTATATTATTTATGCTCAGAATAAAATATACTTCCTATACGTTTATGCAACATACAAAAATCATATAAAACGATTTATAACTATAAATCTTTATTTTAGGTACATTGTTTGAAGAATTCTCGATAAATTACCTTACCGGTTTTGTTTGAAATTTTTTTTAGTATTTCCTGTATTAGAAAATAATGGTAAATTTGTAATTTTTAACTGTATTGTATTCACTATTGAAATCTTAAATATATACAATGGACTTTATCGATAATAATATTACATTTTTGTTATAAAATATGTTATTTAAAAAAATAATTTCAGCAGAATTTGTCGCATTTAGTCGGCTTTTAAGGTAGCTCACACCTTGAAGTGCAGAAAATGTTGCTTTTTCTATTTTACTGTTGGACAAAAGAGGACATGTCATTTATTTTATAGACGTAATATTTATGAGAATTATTAAATGAAACACTAGAAAAGTGACATTTAAATCTGTAAAAAAGCTTGTACCACACAATAGAGAAAATTGTATGCATTTCCACTTTTGGTAAAATTATTTTTTTGGATTCTGGTACACTTTCCTCAAGATCTATTTCACTGATAGTAATGATATTTATTCTATTAAAATTAGTTTATTTCCTATGCATTGGTTTGGAGAGGGAGACGCCAGCTCAGGTGTCGTCCATATCACTTGACCGTGGTTCAAAATTATGACATTCGTCGCCAATTAAGTTTCCCCTTGTGTTACTTTCTAGTACAAAGTTAATAAAACCAAACCTATATATTGAACGTAGTTTATTTTTGAATAATCACTAAAATTTCTTTTTACATGACGAAATACTTGTGTAAAAATTAAAGGAAACACACATACATATTATCTTTATTAAATTAAAAGAATTTATACATACATATATATATAAATACATAAATAATTTGCATAAAAAAACGTTATTTTGATTTTATGTATTTTTCTTTTAATGTATTATCTTGCTAGTATAGTTTGTTTATTTTTATTACAACGTTTTTCTGAATTTCACTTGGTGTGTGTGTGTGTGTGTCATCAAATTTTCGATCGTTAATTTAACCAACTTCCCATCAAGCTAGAGCTTTGAAATTTTGGGAATCGTTCGTACTCGCCTAGCAATGCAATATTTAGACGTTTGCGACAAGTTTTAACTAATATTTCAATAATTTTAATAAGTAAAAATATTCTTTCCTCTCGGCGCTTTTAGGATTGAGGAGAAAATTTCTTTCCCCCTCTGGGAGCACCGGGCACTCCCCACGCAGCATGCGGTATCGTAAGCCTTTTGTACTCACAAAGGGGAGATACTATCTCCCCTTTACAATCTCCGAGATAGTAAGGATTGCTGACTTTCAGTCAGTAATCATTCACAAGAAAGAAAGTTTCCAATATTTGGCGCCATGTCTTATCACAATAATTTTTTCTGAATTCTGGTTCCCATTTTTTTTTTAATAGAATGACTTACAAACTTTCAAATACATGTTTTGATTTTATGAGTATTATGAATTTTTTAATACGTTCACAAATGTCTCTTTTTAAGTAAATTTTAAAGTTAAAAATAACTCACAGTTTTAACTAATATTTCAATAATTTTCTCTAATAAACTTTGCCACCATATAAAAACGTTGTTTTTAAAAACGTTGGTTTTTATATCGAATTATTTTGATTTGTGGTTTGCTATAGTATATTTTGATTGTATAGCAAAATGGTTATATTCTCATAATCTACTCGATTTTCGATTTAAAGATATTACCTAGTTATATATAGATAAGACCTAGTTATTTCTTATGTGTGTATCGTGTAATATGGCAGTAATTATGTACTACATTTCACAATGTATGAATTGCTCTACTGTAATTTTAGTGAATGGCATTTGGTTATATTTACATAATCTTACTCGGTATTAAGCTATTATGGTATATTTAGTTTCGTTAAAAAGTTATCATTTGCAAAAGAATTTATCTTCATGTGACTTTTTTTTAATGTTTATATAGTGGTTAGATAATGCTGTTATATTTATGCTTTTCAACATATAAATATAATATTTTTAATAGATTTTGGTTTGTTAGTTTTGTTGAATGAGCATTTGATGATTGGTATAAGTTAGATTGTGTTTCTTATTGCACTCGAATTTACTCTTGGGAAATCAAACTATTGTTATTATATTAGATATTTTGATTTTTATGTGTACTGTTCTGCTTACTTCTTGTTTTAAAGTTTGATCTGACTATTTTGGATAATTACTTAAGATCCTTCCTAAGTTTTCTTGGGTATTTCATACGAAGAAAAAGATGAAGAGAGAGTGGAAAAATGTTAAAGTTATTTGGACAAAAAGAACTGCACTTATGTGTTAGATGATAAGTTTACAGACTTAATTATAGATAAAGATAATGAATTGTAAGAAAACAGAGACAAAACTAAAATGGTTTGGAATAAAAAGTGCTTTGGCTATAATTATCAATTTAATAAATTACGTAAGGATTTTACGTTTTTAGGAATAATTAAGATTATATTCTTTAAAATTGTGATAACACGATTACTTATAAAAAAGATTAATTTTTTTTAACATGTCATTTGTCTAGATGTAGAACGTGTAAAATTGTGACGTCATGCTTTTCGCTATTTTCTCTTCACTAACCTTGAAGACTTTAATGAGATTGATTGCACGAAATAACAATTTCTTCCCAACCAAAATGAAACGAGTTTATGATAATTAGATGCAAATGGGAAAAAAGTAAAATGATTCAGATATAGTGGTAGATAAGTAAAGTGAAATTTAGAAGAAAGCGAAAGAGTGTGGTTAACTCTGAGTATATTTCTAACAAGATGCCGATAATATCAAGAATAGTTACTGGCTATAGCTGTCGCAAAGGATTTGCCAGATAAAATCACCCCAACTGGAAGGGTTTGGTAAGAGCATATTATTTCAGTGATATTTAAATTGGTGGGCTAACTATAGTGTCCAAAGAGAGCTATAACCCATAAAATATTATATTATTGTAGTTGATAAATAAATAGTTGAATTGGAGCAGACTAGCGTGTCTTTGGATCAGTGATTGACTTTCAGAGTTAGTTATATTTAATTATACTATTGCACAAATGTCGGATGAAAGTAACCGATGGTTACAAAATGATCCATAAAACTCAAGTTAATATAAATACACTTTTTTTAAGACTTTGAATATATTTACCTTCTAAATTACAGAATATATATATATATATATATATATATATATATATAATTCATTTTTAAATGTAAATAAATATAAATGTAATAGTCATAATCTAATTAGGCATACCTCAAATGTAATACTTAAAAGACAATTTTAAATGGAAGAAATCATTACATTACCATTGAGTAAGCAGCACATACACCAAATCATATAAATGTATAAATAAAACATATTAAACAAAATAAAAATGAATAAAATAAATATGCAGACCTAACAATAAATAGAAAACATTATGTACAATAGAAATTTCCAAGAAAAAGCTAATTAAATGGAAATTAAATTGACCACTTTCAAAATTAAAAGAAAAGGTAAGTTAATTGATAACTAAAAATACTAACTATCGATTAAAAACAAAAGAATGGAGTATATTATATTTACATGTTGGAACAGGCTGCATGATGTTAGGATTGGTTATTCCAGAATCAATATGCATATTATCCCTATCAGCATTATAAGAGAACGGCTATAAAACTAAAGATACATATGAAAAGTGGTAAGAAAAACTAACAAACTCATTATGAAATCATTTAAGATTAAATCAACCAAGCAGTCCCAATGAAATCCAAACATACAGATGAAGAACCAAAGGTATTACATAATAACACAAAAATGACCACAATATAAAAAAACACATGTGCATAACTAGCAACAAGTGAAGGCATTATGCAATCCTTAAGCATTACCATCGCTAAAAAATGAGTTATTTAGGCAATAGATAACAACGCCATCTACCAAATATTGTTAGAACTAAATAAAATCTGAATATATATAATATATATATAATATATTATAATTTGTTTAAGTTTTCGTGAATATAAGAAAAGTCCAATCACTATTATTTTATTACGTAAAATATTTTTATTTTTACGCCGAAAAGAGATCAAAAGAATACAATATACAAAAACGCACATCAAGCACAAGAACAGAAAAAATAATTCGACATAATTAGCAAGGTTTTTAAATACAACGTTTTTATATGGTGGCAAAGTTTATCAAAGAAAATTATTGAAATATTAGTTAACACTGTTAGTTATTTTTAACTTTAAAATTTACTTAAAAAGAGACATTTGTGAGCGTATTAAAAAAGTCATAATAATTAAATCAAAACATGCATTTGAAAGTTTGTAAGTCATTCTATTGAAAAAAATGGGAACCAGAATTCAGAAAAAATTATTGTGATATGACACGGCATCAAATATTGTAATCTTTCTTTCTTGCGAATGATTACTAACTAAAAGTCAGCAAGCCTTACTATCTACCTTTGTGAGTAGAAAGTTTATACGATACCCCATGTGACGAATGTGGAATTCCAGAAGGGGAAAGAATTTTTTTCATCAATCGTAAAGGCACCGAGTGGAAAGGATATTTTGACTTATTAAAATTATTGAAATATTAGTTAAAACTTGTCGCAAATGTCTAAATATTGTATTGTTAGGCGAATAAGAACGATTCCCAAAGTTTCAAAGCTTCAACTTGATAGGAAGTTGGTTAAATTAACGATCGAAAATTTGATGACACACACACACACTCTCTCACACACACCAAGTGAAATTCAGGAAAACGTTGAAAAAAGTAGAACATCATAAACATATAAAATCTAGAAGTCTATGGTCTCCCAATATCGGGAGTAGATACAGTTCTTCGTGCGAGCTGAACAGACGGGGAGATGATCAGTATTCATCGCAGCACCACTGTAGCAGAGCGGGCATGCAGGACTATCCACTATCAGAAATCGGTAAAGATGAGCATATAAACAATCATTCTCAGTCGTGAGAAGAAAGGCAGCTACAGCGATACTTCGTGGGGATTCGGGGAGATTAAGGATGTCATTTCTCCACGGTGTTTTGGTCGTCCGTTCTTTCAACGATGACATATATCACGTAAAATATAATTGCACAAATCATTTCTAAAAATCAATATACTAAAGGTACTCTTCCATAAAATTAAATTGTGCATCAGAAAACAAAATCTACCTCTCTTGTCACAAATATTAAAATACATTTAGGTATGAACAAGTTTAAATATGTATCTAAGTATTCAGATTTAAGAATATTATTAGTAAATTGTAAGAGTTGTAAATAAGAGGGATGAAAAGATAAGTACGGTTCGTCATCCTAATAATTATTTTTAAAACATTTTAAGGTCATCAAAATATACAGACCATGTTAAATCATTATAATCTATATAATTAAATCTTAAGAATATGAGTATGTATCACCAAGATTATACGATAGGGACCACATTGTAGTATGCCTTTTATTTGATTACTTTTTTATTATTAAATTTAAAATAATTTACTTTTAGAATTAATAATATAACTTTTTTTGATAAGAAATATAAATCCATTCAAATTAATTTTTTAATATAATTTTAAGAACTTTATTGAGACCTTCAGTATCTGTAGAACTAAAGAGATCCTCAAAATTATAGCTGTAGGAGAGAAATTCTTTATTTTTTTAAATTATTATTAACTATATCAGTACTATTTTTAACAATTGCTGTCTTGTCAAAATTATCCTTAGTAATTTGAAATATTTTTTTGCGTAATTTTACCAACTAAAGCGATATATATGTATCTGAACCATTAATTACAGTACGAAATTTTATAGAAATATTTTTGAATTTTAGTTTTAAAATCTTTGAAAAAATTTATAAAATATATTTTATAACCCATTTTCTTACATATATTAGTTATTCTATTAGGAATTTCTCTATCACTAATGCTTACTTCACTGAAAGACTAAAGTAAATTAATTGAAATAGTTTTTTCACCCCCAACTTCCATTCTTTTTGGAGATCAAAGGCGGAGATTTCAATATATATATATATATATATGAACAAAACAACAATAGTAAAAGTTACGAAGTATCACAGCATATAAAAATCTTAGAATATCATTCACTAAATCAATACTATTAATAAATAAAAAAAAACTACATATTTAAAGAGATCATTTAAAATCCAAAATAATATTTACGCAAACAGGTAAGAAATTTTAGACAATGATTATACAATCTTAAATTTAAAGCCCTAAAACAAAAAATACATCTATGACAGAACTAGAAAATTTATAAATGAAAGAAAATCTAAAATTTAGAATAATGAAAATAATGTAATTAATACTGTTTCATATTTTGAAATGGAATAAAGAGTGTTTCTGTACCGATATCACCGACCAAACCATCACATTTTAGTTAATTGCATTATAAAAAAACTAACAAACCAACAAACAAACCAAAAATCAGCAATTCAGAAAGTCAAACTTATAAAAAAGAAGAAAAAAAATTTTTTGTTGATAAATTCTCAAAATGTGTTCCACATTTATTAAGTCTTACTGAACCATCATAAATAACTATTCTTCAGAAATATGTATTATAATTACATTTTTCTTGCGATGTATTGCGCAATTACATATAATATTTGCTGCTGTATTAAAAATTATATCATTTCTGATATTCAAAGCAATTAAATTGATTTATTTGACCTAGATATAGGTACCATATATATATATATTATATGGTTTTCTGAAATTATTTACTTTGTAGTATTACTTTATTTTGAAAAATCAGGTACAAAATAAAATGTAATCCAGACATACCGAAATGCATACCACATCAAAATCTATTGCTAAGAATTGTCCACTTTAAAAATCCAATCGAGACCGTTGAAATACGATTTGATTCCACATATCTATTGTAACAATATATTTTCTGAATAGATTTATAACACAATATGTTCTTAGACGAAATCAATATAAAAAATATACACAAACAAAAAGTTTGACAGTGAAGATTCTTGTTCAAGAACTTTCGACTATTCAGACAAAAGGATTGTCTGGACAACAATCCTAATGTTTGTGCTAGAAAAAATCGATTTGATTTTCCAAGTGTCTTTCTGTCTGAGGGTTTGTATTACCATATCGAATCATATTTTCTGAAATCCAATTGAGGCTTAGTGACCGAAAATGCTCCTCAAATATGAAAATTTTGAAGTCTGAGAATTTTAAATAATAGATGAAAGTTTTTATGCATATTATATATTACAAAGATAGAAGTGTGTGATAGTATCCAGAACTTGAACAATAGATGACAACACATCTCAGATTCAAATAAAATATTTCATTGATTATACCCTCAAGGGCAATTTTTGTCCCTGTATATCCAACCAAGAATCCGATTCATGAAAGTCACGACTAGTGATATAATTGACATCGACGCATACATTAGATTATTCCACCATCTGAATTCGAGATTCCCGATGAGGTTGATAAAAAATTTTCAAAAAACTACTCTCAATACAACATGGGAAGTATATCAGTTATAGTAATGGTTGGCAAAGCAACCTTCCTTGAATATAGTTGAAAAAATTCCTCAATAGTAAGGCGATAAGAAATAGTCGAGTTGTTATGGTCGCATGCTTATGCTTGGCACGTTTTTTGTTGTCGTGAGTCCGAATATTTATTTCATCAAAGACCCGTCCTATGATGGAACTGATGCATGTTTCCGCTCGCGCAGCCTAGTCCTCACATTGGCGTAATGGGGAAGTGTGGACAGTGGGGTATCAGCTCAGGGGTTCCTCATGACACTTTAGTACTTTTAAAATTTATGAGTATCCTCGAGTCACCCGATCTCGTGTTAGTTCTAGGATGTTGCACCACAAGACCTCACTGTCCTTAACTAGCGTTGCAATGAAACAATGAATCTATAAAGATATAGAAAGCGATTGCGAGGAATAATGGGATATAATGCCTAGTAAATTTACATGGGTCACAAAAACAATTTAACTTATTAGTATTATACATAGAGATCATCGATAAGAAATTCTGGTCTGAAGCTTTCCTTTAAACCTTTTGTCAACCAAATATAGTAGTATATGCTTCATTAATATAAACCACAGTTAGTTGACGAAATTAACACCTGATATAATCCACAACTCTTCATATCCACCCTATCCCAATGTAAGGACATTCAGTTTTGTTAAGCGACATACGATTAGTTTAGAACATACGATTAGTTTGAAACAATATGGTTACAAGTTCGATTGTTTTTTTAATGTCGTACTAAGAAGCAGCTGAAGGGCTATTAGTGAAATGTCCATTGAATCCGAGTTCTTTCGATAGTGTTTTGAGTTACAGACTACTTCTCCTTGGAAACATCCACTTCTAATCAGCATTCATTGACTAATCGAAAATTCCTTGTTTTAACTAGTTAATATAAGCTGTGCAATTTGATAATTCAAATTTAACAGTTCACAATACAAATTTACAATTCATACAATTCAGACAATCAAGAATAAATATTTATTAGATTTTACATGCAATCATTTTAAATTCTTCATAGGTACATACACACAGACAATCAAAGACTTTCAGAATACAAGACAAGTGATTAAAATTATGGACCCATAAAATTTGCAACAAAACAGTAGGGAAAGGAACCGAATCTTTCCTAAGGGATTTGGTTCTAGTTTGCAGACACAAATCTACTGCACGAATTTAATTTATAATGGATAGGCGGTTTTTTAATTAAATAATAGAACCACATTTCTTGTACTTTCAGATAGATGGATTAAAGTATAATTTTATTTAAAGGGCATGAAAAACTTAGTGATCAAAATCTCTAACAGAATCAAAAATGGAGGTATAATTTTCAATTTAAAACGATGTAATTAAGAGAAATAAAAAGTTCATGATGAGTAAGAAGTTATACGAGATAACTTAAATGGGAATCAGTATTTAACTTAGGTTTGTGTGCGTAGAATTCAAGCCGTAAACCAGTATTAGAGTTTGACTATCAACTCTCTTAGTCGTCCCCAATTAGAGTCTTCACTTCATTAAGTACGAGAATCATGACCCTGAGACACCCTAGAGGTTTTTTCCTTTCCCATAGGGTATTCTGTCTCTTGTAAACACGATGGTCAAACCCCAGGGATACCATAGCAACGCTCTCTATCTTCAACTCCCCTTTGTCAAACATTTTCTCTTTCTTTTTTTCCCATCTACTAGTAGTGAGATCAAGGTACACATTTACTCTTGCAAGGTTACATACACTTGGCTCACCACTATAAATAACAATTTTCACTTACAAACACTAGCTTTTAATCGTCAAGCAACTTATTTATAAGGAAGGAAATCTAGATATTGGTGATGGATGTCGTAATTTAGAGTAATGGTCAAGTGATGAATGTAATGTAAAACACTCTAATGGTAGTAAACCCACTTTAAACTTCCGGATACCTGTGAATTCTCTTCTTTATTAACGTCGAAACAAGCAAGCAAACATCGAGACGCTAATGGCAACGGACCTCGAGCATATTGATGAGACACCTAAGCTGAAACCCCTTATTCTAACTTCCACACCAATGGGAGGAGTTTGAGCCCTGACAGATTTAACATACATCAGCCCCAGCTACACTGGTGGGTCTTTTAGCGGCTACAATCGAATTTCGGTCGAACGAAAAACCTGCCGGCCACGAATCCAAACCCATGACCACCAGACTATCGAGGCGACCAGTACTCTGAATTATGTACATAGATGATTTTGCTAAATTTGTGGGGGCCTGAGGACACTAAACTATTATTCTGTGTGGGCGCAAAAACGTCATTTTTCAAACCAATAAAGCTCACCAAATGAAACAGAGAAACCTGGACAATCCAAACATAAATATAAATATATTAACATTCATCTCAATATTTCGTTTAATTTAAATAAATGTACGGAAGAAGAAAATATAAACCAGGCACTTCTTTTATCAGAAATTGGTGGAAAACCAAAATTCTTACTGCAAAGTAATCGACACTCTATACAGTGTCGGATCAAATCTTTAAAATTAATGTGTTATTTAGAAAACTATGTTAGTTTTGGCGATACGCGTACTTCAACAAATTCAGAGAAAATCTTCTAATAGAATTATTTGTAAATTATGAAATTTTAAGCATAGGTTCTTTAAAAATTTTCAAACATTTTCCAGTTAATAATTAGGTTGAAAATCTATATATGTCATAGTAACTTATTTTAATATGCCCATGTAATCACACATGCATCATAGCCAGGTAATAAATAATTTCTAATCAAAATATACAAGTCCATTTTCAAATAAGAGAAAATTTTATGCGGGACAAAAATTACTTTATAATTGATAGAAGAGCCTCAATATCACATTAGCCCACAAAATTCTAAACTCCTACTAATAATTTTGCAAACGTAAATATCACAAAAACACGGAGTCTTAGATTTAATGTTCCAGGATTCGTGGAGCCGTCCTGGACCTCACTATCATAAAAGTGATCATTCGAACTCTTGAATGGTAGCAAGGGATTAGAATCCTCATGCACGTTCAATGCTCGTATTCCTCAACATTGACATTAGCATTATTCTGACCATGTAGAACCATCCCGTGTCACTCACTGAAATTGGGCTGTTCTTTAGTACATTTTCCGCGAACGCCTTCAACATCTCATGAAATTATTGAGAACTTTTCCTTAGTCTCTACAAAATTTGATGTGTTAAATTTTTGTTCAATAATCACATCAGTTTTCACTATCGACAATAGAGAAAAACACCAGCAGAACCAGCTACAACTCTAACACTAGTTGTAGCTAGTTTTGATCGCGTTCACATCTCGTTGGTCGAACAAATACTGACGGACGATTGGACTTTAATCAACGACAATTGAATTTTAATCATAAATGTGGCCAATCATGGCGTCATGGACGCCATATTGGATTAGTTTGCGTATTTATTAGACAGTTTACCCAGATTATGCGAGTAAAAAAATAATAATTAATGCATATTGATATAAATTTAGTTTTCAATGATATTCTTAAATATTCATGAGTAAACGTGTTATATATTTAAAAACAGAAATCTTTCACTTAATTATATAAACTTAAAATACCTTTTTTTGAAAATTCAAGGTATTGTTTATCTAGTGATCGATGTGTTTCAAAGTTTAGTAAATCTGGAAGGATTATTCGGAAAGCCTAATGAACTTAAATATTTTGTCATTAACCACAGAAAACTTTTTAATTCTCTAATGATTAATGCACCTCTGAGTAACTATCTCCTTAACGTAAACTAACCTAGCACATTTCATAACCTTAACTAAGCCTCTCCATCGAAGAAAATGTATATATGTTTATGTATAAGGTTTAACGGGAAGGGATGTTCGGAAAGTTAGACGAAGGGTAAATACTGTAACTACATTTCTATAAATAAATCACTGCAGCATTTTTAATTTTCATCGTTCGTGAATTATAATTAGTGTACTAAGTAATCTAAGTTATGAGTTATTTTCTGTTAATATTTGCCGAAACATACATAACTTTGCAAATATTAATAATTCTATATTTGTACAAAATCGGTAATTTGATTGCGTGTTCACATTTTCTGAATATTTATTCGAAAACTGTAGTAAAATTCCAGAAATTTATAATTTTTTCAGAAAAATAACACCATAAAATATTCTCAATACTTTTCTAGAAACTGCTCAGTTTTAATCATAATAGTCTAAGAATTATTATTAATGAAATTATATCTAAATAATGACATTCCTAAAAAATCGAAACGAAGCTTTACCAGCTATGAATGGGATGTCTAATCTTGTGTTATGAAAGAAAGAACTAGATGCCATTCATTGCATTTTCTTATTTGTTCCAAACAGTTTGGAAGAATGTTTTGACAAATGAATTCATGTTAAACCTGTCGGAGTTAAAATTTTTCCTGATGGTATGGTGTGGTAATTTTGAAATGAAAGTGCTAGCTCAGATATCGTCCTCGTCATGTCATGAAAGCTCAAAATCATGAGATCCGTTGCCAATATTCCTCGAGGTTCTTGCGACAGTTAAAATAAAACCAGAACTTTGTTGAACTTAGTACACGAAAAAAGGCTTATTTCTCATTGGGAGCCCAAAACGGTAGCTGTTATCTTTTCCCTTTTATTAGAAGGATTAATGTAAACCATTCATTACATCTTGTTATGAAAGTAAAATAAGAGGTAAAACTTGATATTCTTAAACTTAGCCAGGTAAATCTGATGATGATCCATCCACAAACGTGAAGTGGAGGTTTTGAAATGAAATGGTGCAGCCCTCAAATATCATCGCGTCACTTAAAAAAGATTCAAAATTATGAGGTCGTTTGTGGATAACTCTCATGTTCCATCTAAGTGTGACGTAAATGAACTGTATGAAGAGTTACCCAACTGACTGAGTATCAGAGAAGAAGAGAAGCAACAACACATTCTAACAAGAATAAATATTTATTAATTTTATAAAAAAAACATTTAAAAGAAGTTTAAAAAAAAGGAAAACATAAGCTGACTACATGACAGCTAATCAAATTATAAAGATAAAGTAAGTCCGAAATAGAAGAGAGAACCGGGTACTTTTCTCGAGAACGAGGTTCAAAAATACGAGAACCCTCAGCAATAGCCCTCGTGTTGCTTCTAATGCGACGTGAATAAAACCAATTGACAATCCTCAATTATTTGCTTTCTAGTACTACCTTATGTGTCGGTTACAGAATGATCTTGAATTCACTTCGGCTGGTTTGCTTTGTGAGAATGGCTGGTTCATTCTCACAGTGATAAGCGTGACGGCATGTTTGATTAGTAAACAGTCACAAGTCGCCGCAGAACAACCAGTCATGGACTGGAGAAACCTTCTCAATCCATAATATGGAACGAAACCACAGTTTCAAGAGCCGGATGAAAATTCATTTTCCCGTGAAACATATTTTTCAGCAACATGCCCCAGCGGTTTGAGATAGACTCGATCCATTATTTTCTATAAATAACTGTCTTCACTGTGATTAAATACCACAGAGCCTTAATGACAGTCAGCCAAAAATATTTAACCACTTTATGCAGAGTTTGAATAAGCAATTTTAAAATAAATTAAAAATAAGGAGTGGTTAATTAATCGCATCCTCAACCAAGTATTATAATGAGGAATTCTACTTTTTTTTGGGTAAATTCAAATCACTGGATCCGATTCAAGTAAACTTTTAGTGACAGGATCCAAGTTAGGTATACACACTTAGTATACCGCTACACAGTTGTTAGAACCAATAAGGTGTTCCTATAATTCTCTGCAATTCCTCTATTTTCTCCCTCCTATTCATAATACTTTTTATACAGTAAATCTTATTCAAACCGTATTCCGGCTTTTTCACAAGGCGTTCTTATATCAAACACCGTTGTAAACAAGCCGCAAAGAATAGGTAAACGGAAATGCGAGTGAAAACCTTGAGAATATTTTACAATTCTACAGAAAATTAAGATACTGTGCAGTCAGTTTATAAGAAATAATACCACTTTGCTTTCTCAAATGCTACTAGCAGCAACCATCGCCATTTTGACAATGATCAAACAAAAGGAACCGTCTTTTATATTCCGCTACATATTTTTTTTCACACCTCAGCATTGGAGAAAAACAGAAAATAGGCTAAATTATGGTATAGGGAGCTAAATTATAGTATAAATATATTGATTAATTAAATTACTTCAAAAACAGAAATAATTCATTTATAGATTCTGATTTTGTTTCAGAGTTGGGAAGAAGTGGTGCAAATAGCCCATGCTTGAAATTTCAGTCGATTCTGATATTTAGTTCTAGGGGTAAAAGGGAGAAACTATTGGGAGGCCGTATATAAAATTACTTGCGACAGAACGATTAAAAATACATTCCCCGTTTCTTACCACCGCATGTTGAATGGCCAGATTAATTAGATTTATATACTTATATATGGCCTCTTAACACCATAATTTCAGCTTCAAATACCATGTTAAACATTTATTTACTTTTTAAACAACCATTTGACACACATTAAATAAACATAAAATATTTTTGTACTATTATTTTATTTTCCCGCAGTCTTTCATCTTAACAAATCTGTGCAAATCTCCTCTAATACAAATTTAATTAAACCAGGACATTAATTTATTCTTATGTTGATGTATTAATGCCTTCATTTAAGGTATACTCGTATATCTATCATGAGTTTCCCATACTCTAAACTGCTTACCCATGGGCCTAGGTGCACTGT
>BMAW01066614.1:0-43088 GCA_019974015.1 Nephila pilipes
TCGATTTTAAATCTCCTGCTGGTACAGTTTATTTCCTGAAGTGTTTATTCAATTATTCTAAAATTAGAAATGAACTACAATTTTAATTTCTGTATGTAATGGTATTTTAAGACATTAACAGGAGGAAAGATGGATTTCGGTTAACAGAAGAGATTTTTATACGGGGAAATGGGCTTCTACCAAGTTCAAAAGCATTGGCAATTCTCGTAAAAAATTATGACTAACACCTATAAAAATACATTAACCTTTTATTTATACTCAAGGTAATTTTACAACTTTGAAAAATTTTAGTTGTAATTTTTCTTCCCCACATCTGTTAAATTAATTATTGTTATTCTGTGAGTTTTATACTCAAGGGCTTAATCTTTTAAGTGCTCAAATTGAATTTTTCATGCGATTCTGAAAGCTTTCTTTTGATTTCGAGTCTAAAACAAAATATAAGGCAAAAAGGTTTCATAATCCTTTTTCTTAAATACAACTACCTAGCAAATAACAATCACATTATACTACAGCTACATTCCCTCAAAGTATCTTTATTACGAAGCTTCTAATTTCGAAATTGCGAATGTTGCTTCTTAGTAACAAAGTAACATTCTCTAACATTCCGGGTGTTATTTATTTTTCCAAATGGCTTTTAAAGAGCGTGAGTATTATTTAATTCCGCCACAAATAACAATGATAGAAAATTGGAAGAAGACATAAATTTCTTCATTTGATACGAATTAATGGCAGAATTCTTCCCACTACAGCCATTAAGAGCAATAAGACCAATAATGAACTGAAGCAATAATGGAATTAAATGATGGAAATCGATGAAATTTTCAAAGCACACAACAAAACATTATAACCATGTTTTTTTTTCAGCAAGTTTGAAATTATTCATTTCAATCGAGTGAATTTTTCCAATCCGAAGTCAATATTTTTTTGTTTGTTTGTTTTATGAGTTTTTGCGATTCACTCTTTTTTGTTTAATGTAATATTTATACTTTCTTTTTTATCGATTCCTATCTATCTAGTGGGCTAACGTTTACTTCAAAATATGTTTACATAAATGTTCTTAAAATAGAAGTGAACTACATTTTTTTCTATTCAACGAGGAAAGCTTGATGTTGGTCAATAGGAATGATTCTTACCTCGGAATTATAGTTCTACATAGAATAAAATTACCAGTACGCAAATATGAGTGAACCTGAATTCACGCTTAGGATAATTTTCTAAATTCGAAACTTTCTAATTCCAACTTGCATTCCTTCCTGCATTTGTTAAATCAATTTGTTCGTATTATTTTGATCATTTAATACAGGCTGATGTTTAATCTTTTTTGCTCTAAAGCTGAGAGTTGTTAGTAATTTTGTTAAATAAAAGAGCTATCATGTACAAGAGTAATAACTTATATCACATGACTCTCGACTTGAGAGATATAGGTAAAAGAAGTTCTAGGATGCTCTTCGCTTCCATTCATGCTTCTTTGAATACGTTTTCGAGAATAAAGGAGGATATGAGCTCGTAAGAGGATTTCATCTGTCGAACATGGTAATCAAAAAGTAAATGAATGCAACCTGTGGATCGAAGTTAAATAGGATGCAGTGCAATTCCGTCCACGGCGAAAAAAGTGAATGAATGAATAAATGCAGGTTTATGGCTACAGAACCGAATAAATATGGACTCGTAGGTGAGTTTCATATACTGAATTTCGTATATTCGTTATGGTAATTGAAGGATAAATGATTGCAACCTGTGGATCGAAGTTAAATAGGATACAATGCAACTTCGACCACGGCGAAAAAAGTGAATGAATAAATAAGTGCAGTTTTATGGCTACAGAATCAAATAAATATGGACTCGTAGGTGAGTTTCATATATCGATTATGGTAATCGAAGGATAAATGATTGCAACCTGTGGATCGAAGTTTAATTAAGAGGCAACGTAGCTTTAATCATGGCGAAAATAATGAATGCTGGAATGTACATAGGTTTATTGCGCAAGAACCGAATAAATGTGGGGTCATAGCTGGATTTTATCAGCCGACTATGGTAATCGAAAGATAAATGATTGCAACCTGTGGATCGAGTTTAGTTTAGTTTTTATTAACGTCGCAGTAGAAGCAATACAAGGTTATTGGCGACGGACCTCGTAATTTTGAACCACGGTCAAGTGACGAGGACGACACCTGAGCTGGTACTCCCTCTCCTAACATCCACACCACGCAAACGGGAGGACTTTGGGCCCCGACAGATTTAACGTGCATCAGCCCCGGCTACGCGGTGGGTATTTGGCGGCCGATGATCGAAAACGCGACAGAAAGAAAACCGCCGGCCACGAATCCGAAACCATGACCGCTAGGCTACCGCGCCCACAATATTTGGATCGAAGTTAAATATGATACAGTGCACCTTCGAACATGGCGAAAAAAATGAATGAAAGAATGTAGTTTATGGCGTAAGAATGGAATAAATGTAGGTTCGTAGGTGGATTTCTTCTGTCTCCTATGGTAATCGTATAAAATGATAAAATAAATAAATGTATCCTTCGTATCGAAGTTTAATAGGATGCAAGGTAGCTTTGATCACAGTGAAAATAATGAATGAATGTAGTGTTATGGTGCAAGAATCGAATTTGTCTTTTTTGGCTGGATTCACTGGATTCAGTCTCATTAGATTTCTCTCTTTTATATAGAGAATCATCGCCCCCTTCAACTTGGTCTGAATCCTTGTAACAAGTCTCCTTGAAAATTTAGGTACTTTTTTTGATCCATTTGATCATTTGGACCAAGATATTATTTTAATCTCAGGACATGGATGACATCTTTTGAACTTCATAGTCTACCATTCTGTTCCATACTTTTTCATATATTACATCAAATGATCGTTACGGTATCCAATGCGGTCCAAAATAACATCTTAAGAGCTTCTCGGATAATCCAACATTTCACGCTGGAATAAACACCCAAAGTAAGTATCTTATATTGTAAAAGATTTGTCGATGATTGCGAAAGTTTAGAAAGAGAGAATTTTGTTCTACTTTCTTCAGCCGTGGTTATAAGGTGTTGCTCCTAATTTTCATGCGCATCTGTGTTGTTTGGGAGAATTACGGAATTACGTAGAAATGAGTCGGAATATCTCTTCCATGAATATGAACGAATACACTGAATCCCATTGTATCTTGTTTTTCTGAATTTTAAGCAAAGGATACAATATTATTCCAATTTCTTTGTTCGACATCTACGTACTGGGACAATATATCTGCTAATGTTATGTTAAATCTTTCTGTCAAACCCTTAATCTGTGAATGCTAGGCAGTTGTCAGAAAAAGCGAAATCTGGCACAACTCATTAATACTTTTCGCAATATTTCATAAGAACGAACGGCCTCGATCCCTTGCAATTTCTATGAGACCACCGTGCTTGAGTATGATTACTTCAACAAAGAAGTTAGCGACTTCGATGGTCTCAGCAGATGGACCTGCTTTTGTAATTATGATTCTCGTCGGATAAACTGATTCCCCTATTTCTGTTTCGTGTAACATGAAAGCCTCTTAGTAGATCTATTCCAATTTATGCAAATTGTAAGTCAGATGGCCTTATCAGTCAAAGTTGACCTGTTAGAAATTGAGGAAGAGATTTTCGTCTTTGACATTGTCTGCAGTACGGCACGTATCGGCGAAATAAAGTCTTGGACAGTAATGTTCTTCTTAGTCGGTTATTCGTCTTGAAAATTTGAAATGAACGGCAGTTAATCATAGAGAACTTTTAGAAGGTCTGTTCGAAGTTGCTTCGATATGACCAAGAGCCATTGCTATCGTATGGAATTATAGATTCTTTTATACGATACACTCTCTCATTTTATAGTTGTTTCGATATTCGTTATCCTTCGGAAGCCTTTTAATTATAAATTTAATTTTTTTTTCTATTTCTCTTTTTTTGCAATCTGTAATTGACGTTAGAAAAGAAATTTTATTGCTGTCTTCGCTTTCTACTTTGGAGAAAGGTTTTCTTTAAAGGGCATCTCTCGGCATCGATATGCTTGCGGCCGCTTTTGTAGACGAGGATTATGTCTGTACTTTTAGAATCTCAGGAGCCATTTGGCAAGTTTTCCAGTTGGATCTTTTACATTATCGAACAAACACAAGGAGTCTGTTACGACTAGAAGGTGTTTTCATAATACATTGATTTGAAAATATATAATAAATTCCAAATACATTGTGCAATTTATTGATTGCCCGGATGACAATTATAATCTAATTTTCTGTTGTTGAGTAATTCCTTTCGGCTGCTGTTAAGCACTTAGATGCATAGGCTATTGGCTTTTCATTGCTACCTTGGACTTACATTAGAACTACAGCTATGCCATAATCACTAGTGTCTGCATGTATTTTTTATTTTTGCAAAGATTACGTATTAAAACTGGATACACAGTAAGTAATTACTTCAGGGTTACAAAAAAAATGCTTTCTGTGAAGTGTTCTAAGAACACTTAGCATTTTCTTCAATACGTCATACAGACATTTTGCAATATTGTCGTAGTTTTTGATAAACCATCGATAATAATAATAAAAAACCACACAAACCTAAAAAGCTATGGGCATTTGAAATATTTTTCGAAACAGAAGGCCTTGTTACAGTAACTATCTTTTAGGAATCTGGATAGATTCCAAGTTCATCAACTAAATGACCCAATATCGTCAGTTTCTTTCTTTCGAATGAGCATTTGCTTGAATTTAACAATAACACTTGCTTCTTGGATACATTTCAAAACTTTTCTAAAGCGTATTCGGTGCTCTTGAAAATTCGGTTCGTATACAGTGATGTCGTCTAAATAGTAAAGACAAATATTTCGCTTGAGTCCTAGAACAGCTGTGTCCATCATCCGTTCATACGTATCCGGAGCATTACATAACTCAATTGCCATTATTTCAAGGCCAAGGTGTCATAAAGGCCATATCTTCATTGTCTCTTTCATTCGCTTATATCGACCCATAGCTGACTTTAAATCTCTCATTGAGAAAAACCTTGTACCGACTAGGCAGTACAAGACCAATGCATGCTAACGGATAAACAACGGTAATATTTTTACTTGATTGGAGCACTATCGTCTGTGTGGATCATATATTTTAGTGCTGTGGATCCGGATTTCCTAAGGAAGTCAAATATGAGGCTAAATTCTTCAAGCGAATTCAATAGCTCTTTTTTCTCAGTAGTTGCGAGCTCAGTAAAATACATATCTTTCAATTTTTCTGGAGTTACTTACTTTCGGAGCCGTTGTCACCTATATGCGTCACCACCTACTGATGTCTTCTTGGTTCTTTTCATTCAGCGAACAAATGGAGTCATTCATCGTCATTGAAAAGCTGGCTATTTTCATTCTCCAGGTATCATTTGCGCTTGCTGAGACCAATTTATTACCAACACTTTATAACAGCTATTTTCAAAATCAATAATCGAGGCTGATACTAATATCTCTTTTACGAACAATAAAATTTTGTTAACAGTTATCACAGTCTGATCAGTTTCTTCAATTTGCGGACTAAGAGCACGTATTTGCTATTGAAAAAGAATAGGCTTCGATTAGATAATATCTAGTGGCAAACACGGAGCAATATGATTTGTGTTCATTAGAAGGATTTCGTCGGTCAAAGCTCCTCGTGATATCCACAGTTTATAACTGCATAAGAAAATTCCATCTTAGTGTCATTTGATGGCTGCACTGGAAAAACACGAGAAATTCAAGTGGCCTTCTGGTCACATTCAGATATACTTTCAAAACAAAGCGTGCGGAAGTGGCTAGAGGTTTTCCTCGTGATTACAGTACTCGCAATTTACAATAACTACTTACAATACTTGCATTTTCAGTAAATATTGGAACATTTAACTTTGGAGAAAATCTTTCATATATCATTGAGTAATCGGAAAGTGAATCTACTAGGGCTTTTATATGTTATCCATTTAATATTTCATAGGTCGTTTTATTTTTCATGCTAGTTAAAACATGCGCCGGGGGATTTTTTTCTGTTTCGACTTCGCCGCTAGAAAAGGGTGCTCGGCTTAGTTTTCCGTAATAGAAAACAATTGATTTTTTTTTTATCAACGTTATACTTAGAAGCAACTCGTAGACTATCAGAATCAGACCTCGTAATTTTGATCTTCGATAAACGTATCAGGACAACACAAGAGCTGACCTCTCACTCTCCAAATATTCACACTATGCTAATGTAGGACTTGGGAAAATCGATTGATATAACGTTCATCAGCCTCGTTTTATGGCGTGTCTTTGCTGTATCAAAACTGTAAGCCACGATTAAACGGAGTTTTAGTTCAGTTTAGTTTTTATTAAAGTCACACTAGAAGTAAAAAGAGGGCTATTGGCGACCTCGTAATTTTGAACCATGATCAAGTGACGAGGACGATACCTGAGCTGGCACCCCCCTCTCCTAACATCCACACCATGCCAACGGGAGGGCATTGGGCCACGACAGATTTGACATGCATCAGTTCCAACTACAAGGTGGGTCTTTGGCGTCCAAGGATCGAACCCGCGACTGAACAAAAACCGCCTGCCATGGATCCGAAACTATGACCACTAGCCTACCGCGGCCATGACTACTAGGTTAACACGGCCAGAAAAGAAGACGAAGAAAAACAAATGTCTATATTAAAGTGACATACAGGCTGGGGTAGGAATATCTTCCCGATTTGAAACATAAATAATAAAGGAATGATAGGCATTATTCAAAAAAAAAAAATCTCATTACCAATATTTACCATTATTTTGTTTTTCACATTCATCTTCTCTTTATTTTGAAAATAATATCGTCCGAATGCCGACTTTCACTGTATATGTATTTCTGAAGTCTTATCCAGAAGTTCCTTGTTACCCATATAGTCAATTCTTACTGCATTGCCCCACTTCCTTGGCAAATAGGAGCATTCTGCATCTCAAATGTTCGTGGGTTATTCTTGTAGACTTGTGACATCAGATGTCTCCAGAAAAAATTGTCGCAAGGCAAGAGAACGTGCTGACCATGAAATGTCTCTTCGTAGTGAGATCACACACTACGGAAACATTTCTTTCTGCATGTCCATCGATATTCTGTAAGCGTGTTCTGTGTGCCACAGCCTACACAACCTTTCGGAACACCCACAGGCGCCATCTAGGTAGAACTGCATTGCCAAATTACCATGCTTGTACAGTTTGAGCAGCAGGAAGTTACGCAATATATTTACATAATGACCAGAAGTTTCCGTAACTGCTTTGTCATTCTCTTCAAAAACGTAAGAGCCTATAATCACAAAATCTACAATAGCGCTACAAACAATAATTCAATCCCAATGGAGAGGTCATTTACGTATTCTTCTTAGATCTTTCGGAACCAGTAGCGCAAGTTTTTTCTTCAGAAACACTGACATAGGAAAATAAATTTCATCTCTCATTTGAGAGAAGATTAACGACATATTTGTTGCATTTTGTGTAACATCAGAATACACTTCTGACAGTTCAATCATTCATTCCTTCACTACCATCATTTTGTAAGGATTGAATCTCAGATAGCAACATGCCTCAGGGGTGAACATTGCAGAGATCGGGGAATGACTTATCTCACTGTTTCGACTTGTTGTCGAGAAAGTACACTAAGTGGTCTGCGGCTTACGCTTTAAAGCCAAACATGTTTCTTGGAAATTGCGGACCCATAACAAAATTGTTTTCTTTTGAGGAATTTCAGCATTTCGATCAAATTCAAAATGTCTGCGAAATAATCGCTTTGAAATGATGACAAAATCGCTGTATTAAAATAAGCCTCTGTCACGAAAGCATGATACTCACCGCTCCACATCATGATGCTTATTAAATGGTTAAACATCTGCTACTCAAATCCATCTCCTGATTAATGGTGCACGAATAGATCCGAAACAGTTGTAAATCGAGAACAACAGTAAATATGGGAGATATTTCAGCCGAAGCCAACATAATAGACCAATTTGTGAAACAATTTAAAGTGACTATGGAAGTTTAGAAGTGAAAAAAGAAAAAAAATGTTTTTTTATTTTAAAGTTTGACGAAAAATCTTGTTAAATGGAAAAAAATCGCTTGAATAAAAATTGAAATTTCGTATTTCGTGTGAATTAAAAACGTGTAAAAAATTAGATATTTTTGCATAAAATGATTTCCCATGATATTCTCTATTAGATTCAAAGCACATTATATAATCTTAACTAAAAATGTAAAAAAAGATCAGTGTTAAAACAGAATTGGTATATATATATATATATATATATAGATGTAATTTTGACTGAAAGGTCAAAAAAATTGCGACGCTTTGAAACATATTAGTTCACTCACATATATATACGCTGCGATTTCCTTCCATTTCACTTTGACTTTTTGATCTTTCGTATTTCAAAGTCCAGGAAAAGAATCCTAGATATAATAAAAGAAAGTTTTGCAATATCTTCCATTATTCCTTCTTTCTCGAGTTTAGTATTCTGACTGACTCTTTTTCATCGCAAAAATAGTTTTTTCGAACAAAAAAAAGTTTCTTTTGGGACAGTGTGTTATATGAAAACACTTTCTAGTCTAAGTATTTGTACATTTTGTCTTTTATCCTGCACGGTATGATTTGCAAAGTAAACACAAAGGGAAGGTGAAATATTTCTTTTGAAGTCTTTTTTTTTTTTTACCTATTGCAACATGGTGGAAAACAATCTCAAACTGTTTGTCACTATTCTATAGCTTTTAAGTTTGAACTGAATCTTAAGTGTTTTATCTGATAGTAAAACTGCAAAAGCATGCAGTTTCAAATTAAAAAAGTTTTAGTATCTATGAACAATTTGGTGAAATTGATCTGTTTTATCTATACATTCCTAGAGCTTGTTCCATTACAAAACTATATTTACAGTTAATTTCATTTAAATTAACTTTACTCAGTTAAATCAACTTTCATTGAAAATGCTTCTGTTATTTAATTATTTCTTTTTTAGTTTTTTCCTCTTTTGTTATTTTTTTTCGCATTTTCGACAGATTTGATACTTGTTTCATAAAGCTGTTACATTTTTTTTTTCATTATTTACTATTAATTTTGCTCAAAATGTTATCTGGATGTAATGAAATTGTTTTGATGTAAATTCGTTAACGTTTGATAGAAATAAATATTCTGAAGTTATTGTTAACATTTACGAAGTTCTTTTGTCAATTTTATATGAGTAAAATTGGTACATAAATTAATGTCTAAATAAAAAAAAATTACAATATTATCCTAAAACGTGATTATTTTAATATCTATAAGACACACTGTGAAATTTGAGGTATTCTGGAAATTTCAATGACAAAATTTCGATTAATTCTATTGCTTGAAGTATGTGGCGAAGTAGATAGGATTAAAAACATATATTAAATATTTTTTCAGATGATATTTCTATAAGTAATATTAAAATCTCTAAAAATGTATGAAAGATTAGATTAGGAGATATTTTTCTTGCAGTTAATAAATAGAAATTCTCTATCATAAATAAACGTAAAGGAAAAGAACTCTTCCATTTTTTTTCATTTTTATTTATTTAGAATAGTGTAATTTTTTCGCTAAAAATAATTACGATCATTATATATCCCTATTACAAGTATAGAAATGTTCATTGGAAAAATATTTTACCTAAGAAACAGAATAATTTGGTAATAATTTTGTGACGAAATTTTACATCTTTTCTGTAGATGAGTAATATAAATTATTATCAAAATCATTTCAAAGATTTTAATCTAGCATAAGGTGTTTTTAAAACTTTAAAGAGACCGTAACGTCCTATCTCTTCAATGTTAAATTGACCAAATGTGGATTTTCTCAGAAATGCTGAAGATACACATCGATCAATAACTCCCAAGACCCTAGAGATGGCGCTCGTAGTAAAAGTAACGGTCTTTCTAGAATTACTAACCTTGCTTGAAACGTGTTAAAATTTTAAGTCGATCGGACCAGGAAAAGGTTTTAAATAGAGTGAAAAGGTTTTCAATGTTGCCGATTGCTTCGATGGAACAAAAGCAGCAACGAGTCGATGATTCAGAAGAGCTGTCATTTCCATAAACAAAAAGATTTCTTGCGGAAAAATTGGGAAAAGATTTGGAAAGAGTTGACGATTGTATCACCCTAAAGGTGATTAACAAGTGTTATGTTGATGAATAAAAATTTGCAAAGATTTGTTTTCATTTAGGACTGGAGTTATTGATCGATGTTATTATTAAAGATTTTATGGAAGTTCAGTATAATATATTTTACACTTTAATACGCATTTCCTTTTAAACATAAAAATTATTATTAGTTAATTTATATCTTTTATGCTTTTGGTATGATTTTAACTTTCTAAAATAATAATTTTCGAAATATCGTCAAACCGTTAATGTATTTAAACATAATATTATATAAATGTCATGAAAACTGAATTCGTAAAGTTTCATAAATGTATTGAGGAAAACAGGAACCTAAAATCCATGTTCTGAGAAAACGGCATTTTAAGATTTCGTGATAGCCTTTATTCTGATTAAGAGTTAATTGAAAAATAATTCTGCTTTTAAGAAGGATTATCAGTTTTTATCTCATAAGAATTTTAAAGTTTTCTTTTGTCATTTTAATGTTTTCTGCATTTTGTTATTTAGTTGTTTCCATTCTCGGTAATGCGTTTTGATATTTGGATAGTTTCTATTCACAGTCGATAATGAATTCTCTGCTAATTTCTTGCTTTTCTCATTAGATTACCTGGATTTCAATCCCACCATATAGTATGGTATTTTATTGTATATCTTACATTAAAGCAAGATAAGACAAAAACACCTAATTTTAAAGTTTCGATGGTCACAAAAGCAGTTGTTGTTGGTCATGAGTCAGATAATCCTGTTCATAGATTCATTGGGATTCTGTTTCTTCCCATAAAGACATTTTCTTCGCAGCTCAAATTATCAAATTTCTAAACACAAGTTTAGTGACTTCTATTATTAGTAGAGGAATGTGGTATACTTGGTGTGGTCTACGTTTCGTCTTTTGATTGGGCCCGTCACACAAGCTTTCAAATCAATTGAACGAAGTCCATGATTTGGATGGATTTCAATCCATAGATTTCATTCTGAACAACAAATGAAAATATTCAACCCAAAGAGTTTGCTGCATTTTGAAGGGTCGAACAGTTTTAAAGTATCTGATGATGAAATATCTATTCACAACTGTGTGTGGCACATGTATCTCCCATTATAATTTTGGTAGCAACGAATTTATCAAAACATATATCAAAATAATAATACAGTTCCATAAATCTGTATTTTCTCCAATTCCATTTAATTGAAGGGAAGATTTTCTTAATATAGCAGTTTCAGATTCAAATTTTCATTATAATTTAATTTCCACTAGGTCACTGATGTTCGACATTTGACTGTTTTTTTAAAATGTACATCTTACTCGTGACATCTAAATAGATTAACTAGTTTTAATTCCAGTAAAATACTCTAAAAATACAGTATAATCTAATTGTACAAGACAAGGTGCACAAAATATTAGAAAATAGTGATAGATTTTTATTGAACATGAAAAGTCTATTATCCTCAATTTTAAATCAAAACAAATAAACATTTGTAAAACCTTATGAAACAGTTAAAATTACTTTATTGTTAACTCTTTTTCAATCGAATAGGGAAAATTATAAAGGTAATATAGGATAATAATACATATAGAGCATTAAATGAGGTGTTACTCCGACAAAGGCTTGTTTATCTTACAAGATTATTCTTTCAATGGTCAACAAGGGAAGTGTTCTAAGAAAGATAGAAAATATCAACTCACTTCTATTTTTTCCTGATAAGCTAATTAGATCATCTTCGGAAGATAAGTTTAATATTGAATGATTTAAAAAGGAAAACATCGAGTTGTTGGTCAATTTACTTACAGCTCCCATTAACTAACAATAATTACAATGAATAATAGTGCATCTAAGCATAATTTTCAATAAAAATGCTTAAAGTCAAATTAAACACACAGCTAAAATCTTGTAACGTTAAAATATATAATATGCAATACATCATTTTTAACTAGAATTTAAGAATTTCTAGTTTCATAATCTAATTATTAAAATATGCTATTTTAAATACAATATTTAATCATTCAAGATTCGATACTATAATTATAAAATTTGTACATTTTCGTGTCAATGTATTTAATTTCACTATAATTTCAGGACTTTATTTACAGCATCAACAGAAAATATATATAGTGTAAAGTCGTTGGTTGGTTAGAGATATATAAATCTGTAGATTTTAAAATTTGTTAATTTAACTACATTCAAGATCAATCAAGGAAAACTTGCCGAATTCTGAGAATAATATATTATGTAAAATTTAAAATAGCTTATAAATGTGATCACATTGAAGAATCTTGAAATAATCGTGATATAAAATAAGGAATGCTTTCACGGGTTAAGCATTTCACAGTTATTTCAAAGGCAAAAAGAAAGATCTTAACTGAATCAGTTGAAAGTAGTTGCTGAGTTTTGCAGCATAGATTTTTATTTTAAATTTTCAATGCACTTCTGAAATTTTTGGGGATTGATGTGTTTACTATTCTAACAAGGACCAAAGGATCAATTTCTGCGTAAACTCAAGATCATTCACAATTTTGAAAATTTTCCATACAATACATCCTTATAATTTCAAGTACAGATTACTTACTATATGGCAATTTCGTATATTACAACGTTTTCTAAATTTCACTTGGTGTGTGTCATCAGATTTTCGATCGTTAATTTAAGCAACTTCCCATCAAGCTAGAGCTTTGAAATTTTGGAGAATCATTCGTACTGGCCTAACAATGCAATATTTAACGTTTGCGACAAGTTTTAACTAATTATTTCAATAATTTTAATAGGCAAAATATTCTTTCCCTCGGCCTTTTAGGATTGAGAAAAATTTCTCCCCTCTGAGACTTGGCACTCCCAACGTAGCATGCGGTGTATGAACCTTTTGTAACTGCCAAAGGGAGATGATATTCCTACTATTCCGAGATTATGGGTTGCTACTCTTTAGTCGTGTATCATTCCATAGAAAGAAGTTTCAATATTGCACCGTGTCTTACATCCCAATAATTTTTTCTGAATTCTGGTTCCCATTCTTTTTTTAATAGAATGACTTACAAACTTTCAAATGCATGTTTTGATTTTATGAGTATTATGAATTTTTTAAAACTCTCACAAATGTCTCTTTTTAAGTGAATTTTAAAGTTAAAAATAACTAACAGTTTTAACTAATATTTCAATAATTTTCTCTAATAATCTTTGCCACCATATAAAAACGTTGTTTTTTATATCGAATTATTTTTATAATATACTTAGATGATTTTGACTGGATTTCTTAATTTCTGACAAAAATTAAGTTTAATTAAAACTTTTCGTATCATCACTATCTAAGGATTAATTCTGAACCTACAGGTTAATGTCACAAACTTAATTTTTTACATTTTGAACCATGATGTCATTCGATATAAAACTATTTCAATACTTTAGATTAAAGATCGCTTAAAAAAATAAAAAAAACTTTATGTATTGTAGATAAAATATTTAGTTACTTTTAAAGAGGAAAATTACGAAAGGAAATTTAAGAAAATGTTTAAAAATTTCTCAATAAACAAAACAGATTTTTTCTTAGTTAAAACAAATTTAAAAATAATTGATAGATATGCTTTATTAACGTCGCTCTAGAAGCAACTATAGGGCTATTGGGGACGGACTTCGTAATTTTGAAGTGATGAGGACGATATCTGAGTGTGCATCAGGATCAGCTACGGCGGGTTTTTAGTGGCATCAAGGCTCGAACCCATGACTCGACTCGACCGCGAGTCTGCGACCTTGACCAACAGGCTAACTTAGCCCTATAAATTTAAAAACAATATATAGACGCATATTTTACTTTAATTAAATAATTTTTTTTCATTCTATCAGAGTTTTAAATTAGAATGTAACCATTTGTTCTTAAATTATAATTTCACATCGGTATTTAAAAATTCAGTAGGTGTACAACGATCTTCCATTATTGAAATGTATATGTAGAGTTCACAGTTTTCAATTTTAGGTAATAAATTGTTTACACACTTTGCGAGCAATAGAGAGGAATACAGGTTTTTGAATATTTTTTTAAACGAAATGTCTCTTAGTGTGCATCTTTGAGCATTTAAGCAGTTTCTACAAAAACTAATTTTCCTGAAATGAAGCGTAACATTCACTTTAAATAAATTATTCGGTATTAATTATCTTTATTTATTTTTATTTGCTAAGGAAACAGTCAATTTATCAACGGAAAATGTGCAATTTTACAAAATAATAAATGGCTACTGCCATTTTTATAAAAAGAAATTGTTTTACCTTCCATTTCAACACTTTTCCAAATTGAAATTTAGTTCATACCTTCACTCAAGAAATAAAAATTGACAGATTTGTATTCAAGGGAACAAGAAACTGAACAATTATCTGTAAATGGCATTCTTTTTTTGGTTGGAATTAATAAAATCTTTTCACTGTTATATTCATTTTAGGCAGTCTTTTTCTTATAAGTTCAGCAGTTAGAAACCTACTTCCGAAGCATAGGCATTAACCCAGACATCAAACATCTCCAAACGATTCTGAATTTTTCTCTTTTCCAATGGCAGTATTAGAACAGGGCAGACTTCGTTAGGGACCACAAATAAATTCTACACGATCGTTCAATAAGTATTTTTGAATTTCCGAGAATCTCGCGATTTTTTCTGGAGATTTTTTTGACCATTCCAGAGAATCCATAATTTAGATTTACTTGCTGTAATAGTTAGAGGGATGGGAGGCATGACGGTAATATTTAACGTAAATTAATTACAAAATCCCTTAAAAGATCATGATTTAATAATTCTGAAATATGATTAGATTGATTCAGGAAAAAATTACTTAAATGTGAAATTTACAGAAGATATTGTACCTGAGAATTGAGTAAACAAGAATTACAGTGATGATTATGGAAAAAGAAACTAATGAAAAGTAAAAATAATTCAAATGGAAAATATAAAGAATGTCGAACAAAAATCACCATAACTCATTTGTGTTGATAGAGCGGTGAGTAAACAATATGGTTTAGTTCAGATGATTCCTATACGTTTAAAAATAACGTGATAACGTAAGCGACGTTTAAATGTGACGTACCAACATGTGACATAGCATGCCGTACCAACCGTTTCTGAGTTATATTATTCCTTTTTACAGTGCGTTCGGTATCATTTGGTGATCAGACATGTACATTATTTACTCAAAATTCAATGAAAATCATCAAAGCCGGTAATGAAATTAAGAAAATTCAACCGAAAAAAAAATACTCAAGCTTACAATCATGCACTGAAAGAAATGATATTTACTAGAACAAATTACATAATACGTGGATAAAAATTATTTATAAAATACAAACCCTCCAAGGAATCAAGCGCAAATAAAAGAATCTACAAACATCTCTTTATCTAGGTAAAGCCACAATAGAATAAATTCTAGTCAATAAGTGTTACAAATTGTAACCAGTCTAAAAACTTTTGTATTTTGAAAACAGCCTAGCAGAGGATATAAATAATTTAGAAGAGAGTGTCATTAGATTGGTTTGAATTATTGAATTAGATACCTCTAGTTTATCTCAAAATATAGCAATTTCTATATCATCCGGCATTCGATGGCTTAAATAATATTTTAATAAACTGGCACCATTTTAAGTAAATCGGCATCATACATCACTCGATAACCTTGCATCAATCGAGACGTTCATAATGGGATTTCTTCGTATGGTTTCTGGAATTCGCTTACCTTTAGCGTCAGGTTACGGTACAGCACTACTCGCATATTCGCCTTATGTGTATCGTAACTGACAGTTTCAATTTTAGTACTATCTTTCTTGTTTTCAAGCGGACTACGTACCACGTTTGTACAATTCTAGAACTGTGTACATACAGTATATTATATAGTAAAACGTTTGAAGCTCAAAAGGTGTTCTGAAAGTAATAATAAAATTAATATGCATAAGCATATCACTAGAGAAGCTCGTAACTGCTTATTTAAGCTATCAGTGATCTATATTGATTTTTCTTTTGTGCTGTGCTTATCAATATATCAATATTCATATAAAATGATGTTAGTGCTTGAATTAAATTTTATTGTTTCCAGAATAATAAAGTACTTTGTTGGATATTTGGATCATCTACACGAATCCATAAAGGTCATAAACATACTATATGCTTAATTAAATCGCTTCGTATTTTATCTAGAGTGATATATCTTTGATATCCCAATTAAAACTATACTGATGCTCGCTAATTCGGCATGGTCTTGGTCCTTAATGTGCCAGATTACAGAGCACTTATTGTAGCAATTTTATTAATTCCAACATAAAGCTGTCATCATTTAATTAATTTTAATTTTAAGAAAAGTATGTGGTTGGATTTTAAGTTAGTCTCCGTTTGTGAAAAATAAATTACCGATTATCGGTTGAAATCTATTACTTACAACCTGCTCTAAAAAAGAATACAAAACAATTACAACTTATTAATGACTCGTACGCATATTTTTTCAGATGCTTTAAAGCAACGATATAAACGCAAGAGATTTATTAAGAGCAGTTCCATTGCTTAAGTTTTGAATCTTAATAAAATAAAAATAGAATCTGAATGTTAAAGTAATCGACTTGAACAGAAAACAATTACAGAAACGTAAGCGACTCATCAGAGAGTTCTATGACAATTAGATTAACAGTTTGTGTGACTCGATGTTTGTTTTAATAATTATTGTATTTCTAGACGAAAAATTTCGTTAAAGGCTTAAGAGAGGATTAACATGTAACGATTTCTTATAGTTGGATAAATGTATAAACTTTCTAATTAAATGAATCAAGCTCTGGAAAATGTGCAGAGAAATCTCTCTTTAACAAAATTTTTTTCAAAACACAAAGCACAATATCTAAACGTTAATACTCTATTAGATTCTGCCCAAGATTGAATGAATATGATGAGATCTATACGTTTGTGTTTCAATTTCCTCGGTTAGAATTAAAATCTGTACTATTCAAAAACTGAGAATGGTGTAATTGGAACCAAAACAGTCTCTACTGCAGCTTCGATGTTCTCACATAGGAAGAAGCTTTAAATATAAATTAAAAGTGGATTTCCTTAATTCTTATTTGCAAAGTTCATTTAACACCACTCCAATTATTGATGATCGGACCTCCTTCACCATGGCCGTGGTAACTCAGTGGTCATGGTCGTGGACTCGCCAACGAATTTATTTTCATCGAATCGTAGATTCAATTCCTGATATCGCTAAAGAGCCGATGTGTAGCGGGACTGATGCACATTAAATCTTGTCGAGGTCCCAAATCCTACTGTGGCATGGTGTAAAGTGCTACTTCAGGTTTCGACTTCGTCACTTAACCGAGGTTCAAAATTACGTGATCGTCACCAATAGCTCTCGTGTGGCTTCTGAGGGCAAAATTAATCAACAATTAGAATTAACTTCCCCATGTAAATAAATGAGTGATCATATGATCAACATGTTTATTTAAATACCTCAATTTGTTCTATGTACTTTTGAGATAAACAAATCAGTGTTACACTGATTTGTTTTGGGATAATCAAATCAGCGCAGATCGGTGCTTTTGAGATAAACAAATCACTTCCTTGCCGCGATCACGATTAAAGACTGCAAACATCGATACTGTCTCTGGTGTCATGTGTTTGCAATAACTTGTCATTGTAAGTCAACAATATTACTGTAATTTAAAATAGGGATAAGAATTTCTGTTCTTTTATATGAACATTTTTTTTTATCTGTTCGTGTTCCTTTTTAAGGAACTTTTCTTTAAACTGTTTTTGCTTCTTTTGTTATTTTAGTTTCCTCGAAATAAAACCTAAAAAGTAATTCGAATGAATTTATATTATTATTACATACGATTATTTTACACCGATGAGAAAAAATTAAAATAATTGGATTTTAAAACAATAATCGTTTTGTATTAAATGAATACTAAATAGAACTTGGCATTTTCTAATTTTATCAGCAGATATTTATATAAAATATTTTGGGTAATTTCACAAATAGAGGATTTTTTATTTCCTTAAGTGTAAAGTGAATTTCAGTCAAGAGCATTAAATATTTTTATCTAAAAACTAATTAAACTCCGATTCTAATGATTTGACATGGGTGATGCATAATTTATTACACTGTTGCTAAAACACACAAAATAATATATAAGTATATTATATATTATTTTAATTTGTTGTATCCATAAACATATTTAATATATATACAATACGTTCATAAACTTGTTAATTGTTCTCTGTGTTTTTAGTAAATTTGATAAAGATATACAAATATATTACACATTTAAATTCCTGTTCTATTACTAAAATGTTGCATTAATACATGTAAACCTGCCGTAGTTCGGAATCGTTAACCTAATCGTTTACAATTTCTGTATAAATTCGAACTAATTCGAAGTCTGCCTGTCGAGCAGGTTTATTTGCCTAATGAGCTATCTTCGTTCAGAGTTTTAATCTTGTAATCTGCATTCGTTCTTCTTCCAACTCAAACTTGGTTTGCCTTGATTCGTTTTTACTTCGAATCCACCCTATTCTGAACTGTTTGTCTTCGAATTTTTTCAATTCTTCTAATTTTTTTTGACGGATTTTTTTTCCTGCGTTTATTTTTTAGTGCCTGCATGGGTGTCTCTTTCGTTAATTGCTTTGAGAGGGAACTGCATCAGGACATGAGGTGCGTATCGTTAGCCTTGTTCGCTGACAGGGAGATTCGATACGGATGTGAATGGATGGGCCGGCGAATGCCATTTGCTTGCTACAAGTACGGTTGGTTGTGTGGTTAGTTGATTGAATTTATGGCACTGAATCCTCTAGGGATATATTGTGCCAAACGGAAGGTTAGAATATGAAACTACTTTTTTTAAAATTGATATGTAGCATGATAGAAGATACGATGGAAAGTAATAAAACTATATGAATGGAGTAAAACTAATGTCATTTAAAAAGTTAAATATATTTGGTTGGGGATTTTTCCCAACCAAGTCAATTAACGAAAGATTGTATGATTTAAAGTGCTTAAAACGAACAGAGTTAAAAGCAGAGTATTCTATCAAAATTTATCGCACAATTAAAAAACAAATATAATGGTTACACAATGAAGGAGTTTCTTCCAAGAAAATGTGAGTTAATCTCGTGTGTCCAATCCGTATCGCGTCAAAATGACGTCATGTTTTCTACATAAAAATGAGTTCCAATGAGATATAATGGCTTTTATATGATAGGGTTTATTTCCTGATTCCAAATGCCATTGATTCTGCCAGTGATGATAAATTGCTGATGTAATGTGTTTTGGTGTCACAGTATGGAATGTTAGCAAAGATTTCACCAGAGGCAGATTTAGCAGCACTATCAACAGTTTCGTTTCCCTTGATAAAAACACAGGAAGAGATAAAACAAAATAATATTTGGATGTTTTGGGAGAGCAGTTTATGTAGAATTTTCATTGCCTGAATGATCTAGAAATGTGATGAATGATTTGGGAACTTAATGATTGTAAAACGCTCAAAACAATCTGTAAATAAAACAAATTTTTTATCATATACGGTTGATAAGTTGTCTAAAGCCTTAGGAATCGCAAAAATTTCAGCAGTAAAAACTGAACATGATGCATAAGTTGAAAGGAACAAAGTGAACCATCTACAACAAAGTAGGCCAAACATGATTCGTTGCCTTGGAACTATCAGTATAAATATGCTTAAAATTGGTATATTGATCTAAAAAAATCGTTAAAAATTTGGAGAAAAACATTTTTTTAAAACTTTTAAATGGGTTCTTAAAATTAAAAAATGATGTTCCTGCTAAAGAGGAAACTATTCGTTGGCTTCCATCACAGAAGTGTTAAGAATCCCATAGCTCTCAATTAAAATCTGTACTCTTCTATGAAAAGGTGGTATGGATAGTTTTTTTGCGTGATAAAGCCTATTAAGAATTAAACTTGTGTCAAAAAATAATAAAAATTTAAATAATGATATGGTTCTAAAATGATATTAGAGGGACAAAAGTTGTCGTTTCAAGTCTAATGATGGCTCGAAGCAGTCAACATACAAACTCCGAATGGGGGATGTTCGGAAAGTTCTAGAACATAGTTGAATTGCAGTATAGTGGACAGTTTTCAAATTACTAAAACCTTTAAAGTATTTATAGTTTTTCACATTGTTTTCGGGGCTGTGAGCGAAACATTAGTTTTTTGTCAAAAATAAGCCCTAAGAATTTTATCTCGTCTACCACGTTTATTAAAATATTATAACAGTAGATTTCAGGATATTGGTGAAGTTTCCTGTGTCTATAAAAATAATACAAGCAGTTTTTTTCAATGAGAAGCAGAAGCCGTTTTCTTTTGTCCATTTTGTAATTTTCTTGATAGCCAGTTAAAGTTGTCTCTCAATAGTTTTCCTTTCCTTTCTCATTCATGAAATTTGGAAGTCATCAACATATATAAAAAGCTTTCACAGATTACGAGAAGTTTGAAATAACGTTATTAATTTTTATAATAAACAAAGTTACTCTTAAGACTTTTCCCTGTGGCACCCCTTTTTCTTGAATAAAATAATCTGATAAAGTCGAGTCAATTTTAACTTTAAAATATTTGTGCTCTAAAATCTTTAGGATAAAAACCGGCAGGTTGCCCCTCAAGTCGTAATTATATTAAGTCTCATAAAATTACATACCCCCAAGTACGATCATATGCCTTTTTGATGCCAAAAAATGGACACAAGATGTTTATTTTGTATGAAGGAATCTCTTCCCAGTTTTTCCAAAACGTCTAGGTTATCTACAGAGACATGTTTCGTCGGAAGCCGCTTTAAAAATGTGCAAAAATATTATTTTGTTCCAAGTCGTATATAGGACCTGCTCTCACCATTTTTTCCACAACTTTGCACAGGCAACTAGTGAGGGTTATGAGTCGAGGATTACATGTACGGAGAAAAGGCATCCTAGTCAGATAAATGTTCCGGCGATGCTTTCAGGCTTTTGCTCAGGTGTATAGTCTTCCGAAGTCGGTGCTATGGAAGGTGATACTCTGGCGAAAGAAGAGTTGTGGAAACAACTCTGAAACATTCGGAACACCCAAGAACATGTAACTGGCACACCGTTGACTCCGATTTTCTAACTCTTTCAGATGAATTGGGTTGAAAGAACATGCTGTAATTTCATTTGTAATTTTAGTTTAGAAACCGCACAATCATGGTGTTGGAAAAATGAAATATGCAGTATATTTTGGCTATAAAGTGCGACTATAATTTCTAACAGTATTTGTTTAAAAAAATTTAGGTATATCTTCCATGCTCCTTTTTCTTTGCGAAAAAGCTTGAAATGGATATGTGCGATTCTCTTATTTTTTGAGGTCATTCATTCTAAGTATTTTCTTAGGCTTTGGAACAATGAATTATTAAATTGACAAGAGATATGGGGAACAATATCTGTGTGGGAAAAATGTTTGAAAGTAATAGATCTACAGTAAGAGTATAGTTATATTCAATGCAGATGTGCACAAGAATGTTATTCTAGATTTTTGAGAAAAGGGGGGCATATTTGACGGTAAAAATCAAAAACTTCCAACCCGAAAGATTTCGCAAAATTAGGAATCATTTGTTTTCTCTTTCTCTAGTCATTTGAAGCCTTAATTTTGAAGTGATCACCAAATGATTTAGTAAATTGTATTTTCTTTGGTCGAAATACAGTCCATATGGTGTTCATTTCATTAGTAAATGTGTTTACTGCCTAACGAAACAAATACATTGCTGGTTCCATATTCCTTCAATTTGGGAGTGAAAAAACGGAAATCGTGCTCCGGCAAGGATGTTTGATGTTAAAGAAAGCTCCATATGTGAATGAAAGAGATATAAATTCACAATAAATAATGTACTGAATATAATTCTTACGATGTGAAAGGAACAAAAACAATTCTTACAAAAACAACAGATCAATCATCAAACAATCTCATATTATCACACTTCTTTTTGCGGACGGTACAAAATTATAAACCCTGTTATTTTTAAAAGGAAGAGGATGCCTAAATTTGATTTGCCAAACGGTTTTCTTTATTCATGTTCACTTGATAAGAATGGTGAACGTAAACAATGTAATATTGTGATAAGAAATTTTTGGCAACAGTGTCCTAGTGCTTTTCCTAACAGAACAAAGAAGAGAAAACTTTTAAATTTGAAACATTTTTAGATCCAATCTAAGAGATAATACGAAGAAACTGATGAAAGAGAGTAACATAGATGCTATTATTCCGCGTGGATTATCGTCATTAGTCCAGCTTTTAGATGTGTGTCCATAAACCATTCAAAAGAAATTTAAAAGGACAGTGAAATACGGGGATATTAGAAGGGGAAAAAACGTTTACAGAAGGAAGCCAAATGTATCATACCAGCCTAACTTTAGTGTGTGAGTGGATAATAAAAGCATGGAATAAAATTTATCTGTAATTATTCAAAAAATTTTAAGAATAAGTACGTGTATCTAACAGTCTAAATTGAACGGAAGATGATTATTTATTTATGGATGAGTGTATGGGATTGTGATTGCTTAATAAACCTCGCTGAAAAGGAACACGAGGACTACTGGTGATGGAACTCGTAATTTCCAGTCTCGGTCAAGAGACGAGGACGAAACCTGAGCTGGTTCCTCCCTCTCCAAACTTCCAAAACACGACAATGGGAAGAATCGGTACTTCTACCCCGTTTGATGTGCATTAGATTTACTACACTGTTAATTTTAGTGGTATAAGGGCTCGAGTCCATGACTCGACGGAAATAACATCAGCTGCCAGCCCCCGACCGTGACAACCAGGCTACCGCGACCATGATTCAAAGTAACAGTAACAGTGATGGTGAAGGTGATGGTTATCTGAAGTAAAAATAATTCGATATAAAAACCAACGTTTTTATATGGTGGAAAAGTTTATTAAAGAAAATTATTGAAATATTAGTTAAAACTGTTAGTTATTTTTAACTGTAAAATTTACTTAAAAAGAGACATTTGTGAGCGTATTAAAAAATTCAAAATACTCATAAAATCAAAACAAGCATTTGAAAGTTTGTAAGCCCTTCTATTAAAAAAAAGGGGGAACCAGAATTCAGAAAAAAATTATTGTGATAAGACACGGCGCCAAATATTGGAATCTTTCTTTCTTACGAATGATTACTGACTGAAAGTCAGCAACCCTTACTATCTCCCCTTTGTTAGTTTTGCGATACCTCATCTGGCGTGGGGAGTGCCCGGTGTTCCCAGAGGGGGAAAGAAATTGTTTCCTCAATCCTAAAAGCGCCGAGAGGAAAGAATATTTTGACTTATTAAAATTATTGAAATATTAGTTAAAATTTGTCGCAAACGTCTAAATATTGAATTGAGAGGCGAGTACGAAAGATTCCCAAAATTTTAAAGCTCTAGCTTGATGGGAAGTTGGTTAAATTAACGATCGAAAATTTGATGACACACACACACACTCACACACACCAAGTGAAATTCAGAAAAACGTTTTAAAAAAAAAGTGTAACCACACGTAAAAATTTCCAACGAAGGCGGTACATCTAAAAGGAAATTGAACTTCTTTTTAGCTTTTGAAATAACAGGATTCAATAAAAAAAAACTGTTAAATTTCACAGAAATGAATTTGCTTAAGATAGTGAGTTCGAAGATAAGGAATTTAATAATCTTAACCGTATGTGCATTCGTCTTGGCGCCAGAATTGTTGAAAAGAAAATAAGTAACGGGGGATTAAGCAATATTGCAAAAGAAATCGAGTTTTATTGTATTGTAACAGGATCATTACAAAACGATCAGTCTAAATGATATAATAGTATTTTCTTGCATCAGATTAATAGCAGCTGTCGCTGTTCAGATACCTAACGCTTGTCTTTCCGTTAGCGATGTAATTAACGGTATTGATGATTATATGCACTCTTTAAGATATTAAACAATGATGAGGAAATAGTGAAAAAAGCTATCATGAATGTCCATGAATGGATTTCGGTGATAATGAGGACATTGTGAAGATATGGGATCAAACCTCTGTTAGAAAGAGAGTTAATATAAGCTTTATGACTTATCCTCATATTTCAGGGAACATTTCTAAAATTAATCCATGAAATTTAAAACTCAAAGCAAAGAACAATTGGATAAACTGAATATAATAGCACACTGTGAACCGAAAGTTCACATAATACTGTTTTTCTTCAATGAAAATTTGGATGAACATTCGCTGAAATGGATGGGGGGGAAGGGGGTAGAACATTTATACATAATGATTTCAGTTGAAAATTGCTTGAATCTCTCAACTACTTATTGTAAAAAAAGATTAAAAATAACGTACCCCAAAAACTTAGAAACTTACCCTTATTTAGCTTAATGATTATGGATTGGCAAATTTTTTAAATGACGTCATAAATAATAAACATAAAAATCAATGTATCAACGTTTAAATTTAAAATACTGATATCTAAATATATTACTTCCAACGCAGCTACGGAATTATGGAAATTATAATAAGAAGGAAAGTTTATTTTCTGTATTACATCAATACTTCATTAATCGAAATGTAAGATTTATCGAATAATGTCATTAGGTGAAAAATATGCAGCAATATTTTCCACTGAAAGATTGCAACTTAGAGTCGACAACAGAAGAAATGAAAGACAACGAGGTTCGAAATAAATGTGCAATAGGTTTTCATGTTTCGAAGAATGCAGTTCTGAGAGGAATAAGAGAACGTAAAATACTTTTTTCTCGGATACAGAAAAAAATGTGGCTTTAATTCACTTTACGCATTTCAGATATAGGAAAGATCTCGTATTCATCTATTCTATGACAAATAAATATTACTCGGTCATCTACAGTGAATAAAGACATGGAACCATAATGGTCCCGATTATTAGCGCGATCAGCTAAATATATCGAATCCTTTTTTCAACAGACAGCTGAGCCGAGGGGAATTCGTGATTTGGGGTTCATTTACCTTCAATGAAAAGTAATCCTTACATATCCTCATTGTATACCAAACAATAAATAACTATATAAACACATTAGAGAATTGCTTGCTACCAATTGATTAATTATTAACCAGTTCAAAGAAGCTATTTCAGCAAGACTATGCCTCCGTACATATGTCCAATGGAAAGAAAATGCTCTCAGAACATCTCTGTTTTGATTTGACCAGCATTCATTCGGGATCTTAATTTAACATAAAACATCTGTAAATACCATTGCTTTAAGTGTATGCTTGTTTTAGGTAGCTCTCTAACATCAAAGAATAGACGCTTTAGAAAGTTCATGGTATAACCTTGACCAAGAAAAGTCAAACATCATGCTAAAGTTGATTCTTTCAATGGAGAAGCGCATTTTTGAGGTCATGTGAAGAAATATGGTAGTGCTACTTCATACAAAAGTTTTCTAAATTTTAGATTAATTTAAACTTTTATTGATGACAGCATGATTTCCTTTGTTCATAATTTACTAAATATTGTCTACGGCTAACTATGATTTTCTACAGTTATAAACAAACAATTCGTGTGAAATAAAGATACATTTTATTTTGTAAACATGTAACTGATTTTCAAGCTGATTTGTAGGATTTTTCTTATTTTCTAAGCTTTTGTTGCGCAGGGTTTATGTGAATTCATACATAAAATCTATTAAAAGTACATTTATTCTCTAAAATTAATGTTTCTGCGGTCGTATGTGCGTGCTTATGTTTTTTTAGATTTTTGACTCATTGCAAGCATTATTAGTTATCTTAAAAACGGAGAGATGAGCGTAAAAACATGTGATAGAAAATGTTAAAACATTTGTTGCTTCGAAGGCCGAAATAAAAAAAATGCTGAAAATAGTTAATTTTCTCGATCAATTAACTTTTTTCGCTACGTAGGGAATGTATAAAGTGGAATTTTACAGCACCGAAATGACCACGTTTAGTAATATTTTTTTTTCTAGCGTACCTCTAATTTTAAAATCTGCTTTTTCTTTTTTATTTCTTTTAAAGGTAGTTGTCAGGAACTAACGTTTAATTCATGTAGAGTTTATTACTATAGTTTCTAAAATTGAGGTGGTGCTTTAACACTCGATCCCTCATTCTTTTGACTTTATACATTGACAATTTCATAGCACTTACCCCGGGACACTGCTTAGTAAACAGACCTTTAACAAACATAGTTTAGCCACAAATAACTAATATAAACGAAATAAAGTTATTGAGGATAGAAAGAATGAAACAAAAATTCCCAAATGAAATTTACCACTTTTGAAAACACCTTTACCTAAGCAGTCTGCACACTCAGAGAGCGTCCCAGATATTATTCCTAAAAGAATCATGTTGTTAATGTATGATGAAAATCTTCCCAGTACATTTGTAGTAGTGGCAAAATTACAGATGTATTTTATGACGCTGACAATAAGATTTATAGAATATATTGAGAAATGTATGGTAACACTGCGAGCTGCGTGAAGGTTTTCGCAGCCTACCTATATCAGTTTAGAATATATGATGTTCACCAGGATAGTTGAGTCAGTAGAGTCCTGTAATAAAAGATTTACTGGAACTTAGAAGAAGAGCACTTCTTTAAGTTTAAGCAGTAAATCTTCATATCACCCAAGCAATAATACATCGAAGAAGAAAAGAGAAAAACATTCTGCATATTAACTGGGTTTTTTTATACTAATTCTTTCTCCCCCTCTCTCATATCGCTTTTTATTATATTTATAATTCATTTATGTCATACATTTGACTGTATTGCACGATTTGAGGTAAGTATTTTTATACCAATTTTATTACGATGGAGAAGACTTAAGGTCTGTCCTTGTAGAAGGCGTTGCGCCACATAATAGATTTTTTGTTACCATTATTCTAGTTCAGAACGCTTAAGCCAATTTGCCTGACGTATTTACCGTTACTTAAGAAAATCCTTCATGTTTAGAGTCCATTCGGAATCAATAGTTGATTAGACAAGTTCATCGGGACGATGTCCAGACTGAGAAGACCAATATTTTGATAAAATAAAATTTTAAACATTTTAAGGAATAAAATCTGATTAAATGGCAATTCTGCTTTTGGAAAATTGCCTAAAAGATTCATTTTGAAGAACTATTCTACCATCTAACAAGATGTAGTGGAAGTTTAAATAGATTACTCGAATAGAAATTTTAACTTTTTGATCAATGTATTGTTACGAAATTTCAGTAGAAAAATAATATGAGCAATTATTTTTCATTGAAGTATTAAAATACACTTTTTCAGGATAGATTTTACTATGGTTCCATAGCTAAACAACAAAAGTTATATTTATCGTAAATAAGAAGTGGAATGAACAAATATTATGAAGCAATGTTTTGAAGAAGCACTATCCCGTTCAACAATGTTTTATTTACAAGAATTCTTGTCTCAACATAAAAAAATGAGTCTGTCTCTTTAAGAAACTCAAGAAAATGTGGCAAAAATAAGGATATTACAAAAGTTCTTTTCATGCATTTAGAGTTCTTTTCTTTATCTTGGAAATGCAAAAGATAAAAACGTTAGAAAAGTGAGAAAGAAAAAAAAAACACATTTTTCCGACTAAAGATATGTTTTGAAGCAAGTCAATTTTTTTCAACAATTTGATCTATGTTAGATGTGATTTTAGAGTTAAAAAAATGCTCCCAACAAAACATTCTTAACAAAAAGAAAAAATAACACTGAATTCGATTTAAAAATCACAACAGTTTCTTTAAAGGTAGAATAATAGAGCATGAGGAATACATTTTGACAGTTTTACAATACACTTCAAATATGTTATACATAGATTTATCATTGTAAATTGCCCTGAATGTCTGGATATTATTTAACGATAAGGAAACATTTGTCATGAATAGCGCTAAGTTATAAGAACATGCCTTTATACTTTTTAATAATACTTTCAATACAAACGTCCTAGTTATAATTTGATATTTTATTGCATGATTTTAGAGATATTCTTATACAAGGATAAACTCGAAAGAAATACAAAAAACTGAATAATGAATATGTAACTAAATCCAATATATATATATATATATATATATATATATATATATATATATATATATATTAAGCAGTAAATACACACTGTCTATAATAAACATGGTCTATACACGGTTCCGAACTTATAATAATAAAAATTATACACATTTTTCTAAAATCCTTTATTGGACTTTATTAAGATTTTGTAAAGTAACAATTAAATGACTTGATATTTGTTTTATATACGAGTACCTTTCATCAAAACAGTATTTACCATTAAACAATTTCTCAATATGTTTTTTAATTGTTGTATTTCAATGAATAGTTTGAAAGAATTTAATTAATATATTAATTCCTTTTTTATGATATAAGAAATGGAACTAATGTAATGCAAAAGTCTTTTAATACTATTACATACTATTATGGAAACAGAGATACCATCAAATTCGATTTAATTATAAATTAAGCTTTATTAAAAAATCTGCACTATTACAGACGTTTAATTTATAAAATGTACATGTAAACATGTTTATAGACAAATGAACTTTTCCAATAAATAATCATTTCATCATGTCTAGACTTTAACTATTAAATAGAATGAATTAGGTATGACTTGGTGCAGACAAAACTCTAAGCAAGTCATACCTAATTCATTTTGTTTAATATTACTTTATTGGCAATTTTATTTGAAAAAAAAACTCGTCTATGTTCATCTCATGCACTCAAAAAATTGGGTTAGTTTTTGAAAATATAGGATTTTTTTCTTTTTTGTTTATAATATATATATAAAAAAGACATGTACTTTATATTTGTAAATTACACAAGATATATATATTGATATGGTCTAATTACACACACACTTCCCGACATTAAAGAAAAAACATTTCTTCAATAAGGAATTAAAAATATTCAATGATTGAGGCACATCAAATTCATTTAAGTTTCGTCAAAAAAAAGAATAGAATTTATTAGAAAAGTCTCTATCCTTGTTAAATATCAAGAAATGGGGGGGGAAGGAAACTATTTAATAATAGAGTTTTATCGACTTCTCTATCCTTTTCGAAGTATTTAACAAAAACTAAAAAAAAATCACATTTCCCTTCGCTTAGACAATTTTAAATCAACTAGAAAATGCAAACAAACAGATGCGATTTAATGAAAAATCGTAGGATAGTAAAGAAAAAAATCCCGTTGGATTAAAAGTTGCGATAAACTACAACTTGGAATGAGATTGGAAAATGTTCTTTAATTCCTAGAAAATAATAAAAATAAAAAACTTTGTTCGGATGTACCTTAAGCGCACTTTCTCTCTGTTAGAACGAGGAATTTTCTCGAGTAACAAATTACTGAGATATTTGCCAAATATTGATCAATGAAATAAACGTAACACTAAGACTGACATTGGTGTACTGCACAAGTAAGGGATAAAAGTTATCTTCAATTTCGTGCTAGTTATTTTCGACGATGAAATCGTTTGGCAAAAGTTTATTCAAATTTCTTTATTCAGGACGAGTTTCAGAAATGAATCAATGCGCCATACGTAACATAATATCTTTTGTAAAAATATTCATTGAGTCTGTCAAATTTTGCATTAAATTTGTTACTTATATTTTGCAACATTAGGCTATATCCGCGACTTATCTCTTCACTGATATTAGACTATTGGTACATAGATTATAATCGAACAGTAATCTAGAATTTGTCTGAATGAGATAGACATAAAGGAACAGTTCGAAACTGTAGTTATCATAACTTAATCTTCTCGGACTTGAGTACACAGATAAGATTGATATTTGATATAAGAGTTAAACTAGATTACAAATGCGATAAAAATTGATAAGAGAGCGTGTGTATTCTACGATTAGGTTTAATAAATATCAATAAACTAATAAGAGAAACATCTGTCTCCTGATTCTTTGATTGATATATTTCAGTGATTAGACTTAGTGACTAGTTAGATAATACACATTGACAGAAGAGATTAATACTAAGAAGGAATTTAATTTTAATAAGAAGGAATTTAATTTTAATAAGAAGGAATTTAATTTTAATAAGAAGGAATTTAATTTTAATAAGAAGGAATTCTCATTTTTAAGAAATACTCAGGCACGTATATGATACTAGTTTCAATTCGATTTATATTTGGTTTACACACAATTATTATTAATGCATTTTTAATTTTTAACAATTACTATTAATGCAGTTACAAATTCTTGTAACGAACAGAAACATAACGTTTGGTCCAGAGTTGTTGTTTACAATATAAAGGTAATTTATTGCAATGCTCGAAAGATACATTTAGTTTGCATAAGTAATTTCTTTTCTAGTTCCAAAACTATTGAATCTAAAGATAACATAAGAATTTGCGTTTGATACCATTTACACACACATGAAGTGGCCGCGGTAGACTAGTGGATTAGGCAGCAGACTCGTAGCCGTTGGTTTTCGTCCAGTCATAGGTTCGAGTCTGATGCCACAAAGACCCGTTAAATCTGTCGAGGCCCAAAGTCCTACCGTTGGCGTCGTGTGGAAGTTAGGAGAGGGGGCCAACTTAATGTCGTCCTCTTCGCTTAACCAATGTTCAAAATTACGAGGTCCGTCAACAACAGCCCTTGTTGCTCCTCGTGCGACATTAACAAAAACAAAACACACGTGAAATTATTACCTCTTCTGAAGCTGTCACTATTTCTTGTAAAGAATGTGATAAGTTTGAGAATGAAAGACTAACACGCTTGATATCATTTTTAATCTCATATATCAATATTTAAATGGGAAGACATTACAATTTTTTGTGTGGGGTGGGCGTGTAATTATTCGGTACTTTAGAAATATTGAATTATATATATATATATATATATACATAGTACAAAGTTCATGTTACAACAAGGAAACTTTAATTCAATGAATAACGAAATTATTAATGTTCATCCTACAGAAGTTAAGATACAGCAGAGACATCGGGAATAGCGGCGGATGCAACACACGTTAACTCGCTCTGGTAATTAGGTAAGAAGTGACAGTTATTTCCCTATTGATTTCTCGAGGAAATTAAACTGAGGGTTATACAGATCATATGGTAAAAGATGTAGGGATCCTTATACACCTTACAAGGAGACTAAATTGACTGATAGAGAATATCTCTATTAGTTCAGAGAATAGGAAATAGTTATCTTAGAAATTTTGGAAAAATTACGGGATCTTATAAGAGTTAAAAGATTAAAAGGAATTCTATCACGAAGTATTGATGAATATAGTGCTATAATAATTAATATATAAGAAGAATTAGGAAAAATATATTTGGATTTAAGAGAGAGAAATCATTGCACACACATACACGCATACATACACACACGCACACACACGCGCACACACACATATATATATATATATATATATATATATGTTTGTAGGTAAGTATGTATATATGGGGAGATAAATCACAACTTATATATCATTTTTCTTTTTATTTCAATTTCTTAATTCAAAACTTTTTCTTCCATATTTAAAAATACTAATTTCCTTTTTGGAGTAGGCATGTTATGGTAATTCACAAGCCCGTTTTAATTGATGACTTGGCAAGATTACTTAGGGAAATCCAATTTCCTTCCCTAATATAAAAATGATCTGTATGATCTAATGCTCTTTTTCCTCTGTTTTTACTTAGTGTATGAGTCACACAACAGAGGCGATATATTCCATCATTAGTTGGAAATATAATAGCTTTAAAATTCCAGAATGATTAAATAAAATCTAATTTTCATTACTCTGAACGATTTCTTTATTCTGTTGCATTTATGCATCAAATGAAACATCACCAGAAGTGCAACGTAAATCGACCGATTTATGATTTATGATGTACATTAAAAAACTAGTGTGTAGAATTATGTATATCTTCTACGCTTTAAATAGAACTAATATTCGAGTTTCGCACTTGCAAGGGTGGGGAAATTAGAACTATAAATAAGGTGACCAGGTCCCGCTTTTAACAGGGCAGTCCCGACTTTAAACAATTTATCCCACGTCCCTCGGGGTTTTAAAAAAGGCCTAATTTTTAGAAAGAATGCACGATAATCTAGGCAACGGTGGGAGAACGGGAAAGGAATATATGGTTTTTGGCTTCCATGTAGCTATTTCACTAGGATATGAGCTTTATGTTATTTTTGAAATTTTTATTTGTTGAATTTTAATAATAAAATAATTGTTGAGAACTGATTATCAGGAACTGAGCATCAAAGTTCACCTTGATCAGTTGCTACAATACGACCACCATTGTTTGAACTTCATGAACAGTGACATTTTCCGGCATTGGCAGACATGAAAACATTTTGTAGCTGTAAAATGAAGAGAGAATGTCCCACTTTGTACACTTCCACAAATTTTCTTCTTATGGCGACATGTTCCGCTAGCGATCTAGCATCATTTGGAACATTGTTGCATGGGAATTACACCTTATACAAAAATTGGAAACGGAGGGGTATTTTAGAGAGTAGAAGAGTCAGGGTGTAAGGAGTTTGTTGGTCGACCAAGAAATAACGCCTTCGCATATTGAGCTTTGTAACTGTCTCTTCATGCGATACCTATCGTACTGCGTGCTAGTGCCAGTTAAACAAGTGATGTCAACAAATCAGCTATTCAGATGATTTAGGAAAGTAATTTATTACGATTCCAAAAATAGGTATTTTTGTACCAAATTTTTAAACAACTCCTCCCCCCCTATTAATGGTGTTCCACTTTTCGAATGTTAAAATCTGGTCACTTAACTATAAAGTATAAACACAGGTGTCATCCGCTTCACTTCACCATGAATCGAATAAAATGTTCGTCAACATTAGCCACCGTGTTTCATTGATAAATTTCATGAAGGTAAGTTATTCTACCCAAAAAATAATTTTGGAAACATTTCTAGAACTTTCAAATTTTTCTGTTTAACATTTTATTATATATTTATATCAAAATAAAAATTTCATAAAGTATGTTTTTATTTTTGTATTTAATTACAATTTTATTCCTTGTGCTACCTTGGTTGGGTGGAAGATAACAAAATAAAAAAATTCCCAATCAATCTCGGAGTTAATTCCCGACATGGGGTAGAAAAACATACCCCTTTTGCGGAGAAAACATCCACTGCTGAATTTTCATAATGTTTCTAGAAAACTGAAAACTGAATCCATTAATGAGGGTATTACACGTAAAAATGCCTACATATTTAACTAAGGTCCTACAGGAGATCAAATTTCTTTTTAACTGACAAAAACACATATTTTTATGAATTCGCGTTAAAAACACAAACATCGCTGTAAATACTTGCTAGATTTACGAATAACTTGTGAGGTAAGAGAAAGAGAAGCCTGAAGTTGCTCTGGTACTTCGCCTGTTTTAGTTATAAGCCACTGATTTATTATTTCACTGTAAAATTTCTCATTTATTTCATTATTACTCTCGTTTTAGAATTCCTTATTTATTATTACTCTCGTTTTAGAATTTCTTATTTATTATTACTCTCGTTTTAGAATTCCTTATTTATTATTACTCTCGTTTTAGAATTCCTTATTTATTATTACTCTCATTGAAGAGTTCTCATTTATTATTTCGTTGTAAATGGAAGTTACAGCACCAAATTCCCGGGTGATATATTGTGCCAAACACAAGCGAAAATATTACATTCTATTAGACGCAGCAATTTAAAATCAGCCTTCGAATAAACTATAAATAAAAACAGATTGTAATAAAATTATATTTATGGAATAAACTAATGTCATGTTAACAAATTTAAAAAAAAATATTTGGTTAGGATTTTCCCAATCAAGTTAATTAATAAATTGTATAAGATTATTTAAAAGGAACAGACATAAAAGCAGATCATTTCGTCAAGATGTGTCTTACTATCATGGAATAAACATTATGATTACATACACTGGAGTTCCTCCTAGGAAAGGTGTCTATGTGTCACATCTCGTGTCTCCGATACGTAGATGTGTTAAAATAACGTACGATTCTTTTATATGAAAATGAATTCAAATCAGAAATGATTGTTTTTACATGATTTAATTTGCTATTTATTTACAAATTCCAATAATCCTGACAGTGGTCATGGATAGCTGATTTAATGATTTTCAGTATATCGTTATATGGAACGGAGGTAGAGATTGCATCAGATGAAAAGTTAACTGCAGTATCGACTGTTTCATTACCTTTGATACCCGCGCGGAAAGGTATACAACAAAATGTCAACAGGATGCACTCTGACAAGTTTTGGATTTTTTATTCAATATGTCTGAAATTAATGAATGAGAGGAATGATTGGTATGAATTAAAAATTCCAATAAACTCATGGGATTTGAAAACAAAATAAAATGTTCATCGTGTGAATTTGAAAAATTTTCTAACGCCATATTAATAGCTGAAATATCCAATGTAAAAACGGGAAGCAAAGGAGGAAGTTAAAAATCGAAAAGTATTTTTATAATTAAATTTAAAGTAACAAAATAACTCGTTGATTTAGAACCCTTAGAAACGTCAGTGTAAACGTTATTAAAAAGTTTCACTTAAATATTTTCAGCAATATCTGTTCTCTTAAAAAATTGGAAAATGATTATTAAAATCAAAACTCGGTTTGTACCAGGATAAGAAAACCTCATTTGCTTCTGTGACAGAGACGTTAGTTAATCTGTTGTTTTCGATTAATATTTGTATTCTTCAGTGAAATTAAGGGGTGAACAGCTATTTGTCTAATAAAGCTCGTCTGAAAATAAACTATAAGCGGAAAAAAATTTAAAAAAACTTTGATAATACTAGTATTGCAAGGATAAAATTTTTACCTTAAGTTTGAATTTCGTAAGAATTTGTGCATAAACTTTGGATAACAGATGTTCGAAGCACTCCAGAACCAAGTAATAGGGCAGTATATTGTACGGTATTCAGTTCACATAGAATGGATTTTCTGGCTGAGTCTTATAATACACAATCATTGTCTATTTTCGATCGTATGGGCGAATTGTTTTTTGTAATTAACAAATGCTTTCAGAAACCTATGAAGAAGAGTCATAGAAACATTTATTGTTCTTTCACATAGGTTGAGAAGTTGTAAAATATGAGAGCGAAACGCTAGATTTTATTTATTTTTTTTTTTTTCTAATATCGGTCCTAAAAAACTTAATTTCATCCACTACGTTTATTAAATCATTGTAACAACAAATTTCTGAACAGGGTGAAGTTTTCTTTGTCTACAAAAGTGAAAACAAACAGTTTTTTTTCCAAAGAGAAGCTGAAACCGTTTTCATTTGTCCAATTCTTAATCTTATTAAAAGCCTGTTGATGTTGTTTCCCAACGATATTCATATCTTTTCCTATGCATGAAATTCACAGATCGGCAACATATATAAAAAAAAATTTCTACATATGATGGGATGTTCTCTTAGTTATCTTAAAAATTTTAATAATGAACTGTGTGACGGATTACTCAATCCGTTACGGTACCTCTTCTTCTTCAGTGAGGCCCTCCGATAAGAGTTAAGCCAATAAGGTTGAGCCAATTTTAAAATATAAGGCTATAAGGTTGAGCCAGTCTTAAAATATCTGCATTCTAAAAAATTTTGAATATAAATTGGCAATTTATCCTCAAGTCATAATCGTATAAGTCTCTGCAAGTTTCATACCTTTCAAAGTATTTGTAATTGGTAGGTATATATTGAAAGAGCTTCCATTTGCCCTGCATCTGAGCTCACTCAGGCCATGAGAAGAATTCAACTCATTGTACAGTGGTGGAGATGAGAGCCGCGTCTTTGAAGTTGGCCCATTTGAAAACAATGCTAGAATGAGATCCTCTCATGAAGGCTTTAGCGGATTAATATGTCCCATTTTTATATGAAATTCAAAATTCGATGCTAAAGAACTCCTAAACCACCAAAGATTTAATATGTGGAAAAACTAGAGATGACCTGTTCTCAAAGTAATCTATTCATATAAACAAAAGAATAATTGATTGAATGGTTTATAATTAATATTTATGAGAATTTGAAGATACATTATATCCTAAATAAGATTATTTCTTTATCAGTATCATATTCAAAAATTCAAAGGACATGATAGAATTCGAAAATAAAAGCACTTTGAATCCCGAAAAGATAAGAGAAATGCATACAAATCTAACATTAAAAACCTTTTGTGTTGATTCTACAGAAATAGCTTCAGTCACATGGCTTAAAATAAGAGTGAAGCTAAATGTTTATGCTACTTTCAATGTATTGTCTTTTAAAGTAAGGAACATATATGGATTACATTCATGATAGAAAAATATTTCCTTAAAAACAAATGACAAAATCAATCGTAAAAATTTTTTAAATATCTGAAAGCTTTCTAAAAATAAACTGTATTTCTGCATTTTTTAAATGATCATTTGAAACATTTATTTTAATTGTATCATTCAATTATGTAAGTTCAGAGGTATTTACGTAAACTTCAAAGATGAGTATAGAAAGAGTTGTAGCCTTTCTAGTTTATAATAACAGAAATTATTCAGAAATATTCTTTAAGCTATTAATAAACTATTACAAATCATTGAAACAAAAAGTTATTCTTATAAATATTGAAACCTCTCTTAAACCAGAAGCTCTTGAATTTGAAATTCGTTTTATACATATTTAAATTTATTTTTGCACTCTATGTGATAAATATAAAATGAAAAAGTATGTCGGTTCATCTTTGAAATCTTTCGTACAAAATAAAATATTGGTTTTGTAAGTTCTTTAAATCAGTGAGAATAGATTCATGAGGCTCAATTTATCAAAAGTGCTGTGAAGAAAAAACACATATATAAATGAAATAAAGAATTGATTGTGCAAAAAAATTATAAATGAGCGGTATTTTTTTTTTTTTTTTTTTTTTTTTTTTTTTTTATAACATTAGATGTACCGGAAAGCTCTATCGGTTTGTGAAGTTAAAGAAAATGATACATTTTCATATATATTTCATAAAGGCGTGATTTTCTTTTTAATTTTTTTTTTACAAGTGGATAATTTTTTATACGGTTCTTTTTCTATGATAATTAATATTTTCTAAAAATAGACGTTTAAATATTTTTCGGATAACAATCTTTCCATCGATACTCTTCAATTAATAATTTTAATTTTATGTCTAATTTTAAAATATATTTACCATATGCATAAATTACATATATGACTGTGTATTTTAATGATCAAATTAAACAAATAAATGATTGGACTTATAAGTTAAATGCAAAGCTAATTAGATATTATTTAAATATAAATAAAAAAATGGTGTAATTGCTTTTCTGAGGTATACTAATTTTAAATAAGAAATCTTTTATAAAAAGGTAAAACTAAAATTGGAGTATATTAAGATAAACTATATAAAGAGACAAAGGTTAGATATTTGATTGCTAAGGAGTGCTTCCATGGCTCTAATTTTTATACCATTAGTCGATTTTCACTATTTTTCTTGTACCTGAAAAAGACAAGTTGGTCATTCATTATTCCCTTTTTAACATATTTTCCCTCCCTCTGAGTAAACTGATGGGTTAGATAGAAAGATCCTGTGGTGGACGTCGATACTAGGCTTTAGAGGCAGTTTTCCCCTCCCCATTTTTTAAATTTGGTTTTTCCTTTTTGGGGGTTTTTTTTTTTTTTTTTTTTCAAGAATGAGTGAAAGACATGAGTAAATGACAGTAAAAAAGAATGAAAATAACATTTAAAAAGTGCTTTACAAATTTTTTCAAAGAACAGATTTAACCACCCAAGGTAAATCTTGGTAATCTTTTTTTCATAACCATTATTAAATTAAATATTTTTAAGCTATACATGTAATAATAACTAAGGAAACAATAAATCATTAAATTGAATTCATTAAAAATTAAATGTAATTAAAACTGAAGCAAACGAAAAAAAAAATTGAAAAGTGAACTGGTATCCTAACATTGATCCAACTGAAACAATAGCCCCTTGGGTGACAAAAAATTATTAATGCATTTCAGAGGTATCAAGTAACTTTTAGCCAAGACTATCATTTCGGCTGATGTGGTCCCCTGAGGAGAGAGTTCAGGTAGAGGATTTGTCCCGACTGGCAGAGGCAGGTAAAATCAGCTTAAAGATGGCAGAGCTTCTGTGATTATTAAGTCGAAGTTCCGGATATACATCAAAACAATATTTTCTCCAAAATTTAATGTGAGCCACGCTCCTGAGAAAAAGAATTTAAAAACAAACTAAATTTAATAAGATTGAGACATCACTTTTCAAGAATATTTTCGTTGAGCAAACAGTTTTAGTAATCGTAATTATGTTAAGTACATTTTCATGTTGTCGCTTCACTGTTTCAAATGAAATAATTCAAGCAACGTTATGTTATAAAGGCATAATTGCTCCTTTAATTTTAATATTTATAAACACTTTAATAACCAAGCATTTGATTTCAATGCGAGTTTAAATATAAACAAAATTGTTAAATAAAGCAGAGGCAAAGAATATTTCACTATATTTCGCTTCTTTGCGAAAGAAAAAATGAGACGAGGAATATTGCTGTAAACAAGAATGTGATTTAATAATAATTTGTCAGACTTTATTGATATGAAACCAAATACATTATAGCATCAGTTTTTTTGTTACGTTAACTTTTATTTCAGTATGACATATATATTTATTTTTTATAAAAATTTCTGTTTACAACTGACACTCATGACCTATGACACTCGTGCTAAAAAGTATTTTATTTTTTGCATCGATATTGCCCGACACAATTTCCTTAAAAATATATCATCTCAACTATCGACTCAAATATTTCTAAGCTAAAATCTTTAACACTAAGCTTAATATCCCTCTGGTGTTAAAATTATTCCAAATATAATGAACCATGACCTATCCTCCTTGAAAACCGAGTCATTAAATTCCAAGTTTCTGGAACCTATGAAGTCAAAGCAACTGAATTTAAAACATGTCCTAAACCGTAAAATAGTAAAAGGAAAAGTACCCTCACTGCTGGTGTTTTACAACTACAGAGACGAATGTTAGCCGACTGTTCAACACTATTATGAATGTTCTGAATATCGGTGACTAGAGAAATGAAAACTTTGTTGGTCGGAATTTTATGTTGGTCATTCAAAGGGATTTTATGGGATGATACACTTCCATGACTATAAAAGATCTCGGGTGCAAGTGGGCCTTGGTGCAATTGGTGCAAGGTGCAAGTGATGCAAAAAGGTGCAAGTGGGCCTTGAGGTTATGTTAAGGTGCCAAAAATATACTGAAAACGTTACACATGATATATTTTTTTTTAAATCTATTTTAGGAGGCTGATAAAATCACCAATTGAAAAATTATTTAATCGTTCCTCGCTGTTTCATTTGAAGGTGTATTTATATACATAATATAATTTATTGAATTTATTGCTGTATTGTTCTTAGAGGTTACTTTTGTCATGAAGATTTATCATAGCATAAGAAAATTATATTATTAGTGTCTGACATTGATGGAATTTTACCTCAGTTTTTAATAGTTTAACCTATAAGTTTTTTGTAACCTATAAGTTTTGCTTTCTGGATATTTCTATTGAATCATCCAAAGAATTTCTAACAAATAATGTTGTTTAATTAGAACTCGATTACTGTTTAAAATCTATAAAATATTTCCTTACCTATTTATATCAGTTTAGATTTAAGTAGAAAAACGAGAGGTTTAATTATGGCTGCAATTAGTAAATAACTGCTTGATGGAATAGTTGTAGAAAAAGAAAAAATAAAACACTGGATTAGCACAAAATTTGTCACACAGATTCAGAATCTTTTAAAAAGTACATATATTCATCGTTATCAAAATCGAACAAGATTCTAAAATGTATCTCATGATAAAATCTATCAAAATCCACCCTTCCATCAGAAGTTTCATAAAGAAACAGCATAGTGCAATTCATTGCAGTTATACCTTTGATAACAGGTATATAAATTCAAATTTTAACTTAGGGATCGATCGATGATTATTTATCGTAGAATGGATTACATTACAAATCAGCATATTTATTTTCCAATTGAGAGAAGTCTACAAATTCAATTTGATTTCTAAGAATCAACTGTTCTGACTCTGGGACAAACTTAATGTCATCTATTATTCTGAAATTTGACACGTCTAGTTTATAGCAAGTGAAAATTTTTTTTTTTTTTTTTTTTATTTTGGCTTATTTTTAAGGAACCCGTATCCCACGTCTTAAATTATAAAAATTTTGTCGTAAAAATAGTTCGAGAAATAAATGAGAACGAATACATGATTCTATGAAATTTGCATTCACTTATTAAGTAAAGAACTAAAATATTTTTAAGCTTCATTAACTTTGTTTCGATTCAAAATGAAAGTCAAGATTAATGTATCGCACATTTTTTTTAAAAAAAATTAAGAAATTGCAATATTTAGCCATGGAAGAATTTTCATGAAATAGTTTATATTAAATTTAAATTAAATATAGTTCCTAAAAAGAATCCTTATGTTGACTAAAAAATAGAAAGCGTTACAAAAAATTCCTGATATTTTTAATATTCACTTCTTAAACTTTGTCTTTTAATTTCTAGTCATCGGCGTTCAGAAAACAACTTACTATTTTCTTTTGCCAGTTTAGGTGGATTTATTCATGATATGAAAAAATTATATTTTCCGTCAAGCTAAGCAAGCAGAGCTTCCTTAAATACGGGGATCTCTCACTTACACTCGCTCTCTTTTATGCGCACTTAACACTTATACGCATTTTTTCCACGGTCCCGGCCATGGATATAGGAAAATACTGATAAACTCTATTTCATTTATGCTAAGTACTAAGAGATCGTCTCTCACTTATGCGCCCTTCAAAATTTTCCAAGGTCAAAGAATAAAAACCTTTGTTGTTAGCGCAGGAATGTGACCTTTCTGTCCTTCTTGTAGAAATGCATTTCTCTCACGCCCTTCTACTATTGTTCAGATTCCTCGAACATCTTCCTTCGCGGACAGGTGTAAAGAAATAATACGCAGTATCGTAGAATTCTTGCAAGTTGTTTGAGCACAGAGTTGAACAGTTGTTAACTAAGGGACAGTTTTTATATTATGATCATTTGCTTACTTTACAAAATGGCGAAAAGAACCAAATTGTCGCTTGCTTCTAAATTCGACATTATCAAAAAATGTGAAGAGAATTCGTACTCTTCTTTAAAAAAGCTTTAGTAGAACGCTATAAAATATCCGATTACTTTAAGAGGAATTTTGAAATATCGGGAAGCGATTATTGTCGCTAATCAAGGATGTGAAATACACAATACGAAAAGAAGTCAATTCATGGCGGAAAACACAAAGAGTTTGAAAAAGTATTGCTGCAGTGGCTTAAAGAAACACACGCATCGAACATTCTTGTGAATTTGGAGCTTTTATAAGAAAAGGCCTTAGAGCTATCAAAGAGATTTGATATGAAACAATTCTCTGTACCTTAGAAAAGTTTGATAGAAAAGTTTCAAAATCGTATGGCTTAGCTGCGGATGTTCTTCCTGGTGAAAGTGCGAGTGTGAACGAAGAAGCTGTTGAACTATAGAAAAATAATTACCCGATTTAGTTGAAGTATATGATCCGAAGAACATTTTTAATTGTGATGAGACTGGGCTGTATTTCAAACATACTTTAGCCTTGAAAGGTTAACTGTCTCGTGGCGGGAAAAAAGTAAATAAAGACTGATTGTTTCGTGTGGCGATAATTCGAGTAAACTGCCGCCATTGATCATTGAAAGATCGATGACGCCAAAAAAAAAAAAAAAAAAAATTCAAAACAGCATGGATGATATCGAGCAATTTTTTTTGTAGATTTTCTTCATACATTCTACAAGAAAAGGGAAAAGGAAGAACGTAAAGCTATCCTTTTTATGGACGAGTGTTCTGCAATCTCACAAGACTTATCTACTTTTAGTAATGTGAAAGTTTAATTTTTTTTTCCTGAGATTTGCGCAAACACGCGTCAAGCAATGAACTTGAGCATCATTAGCTGTGTAAAAGAGCAATATAAAAATTCTTTAGTCCATCGACTTCTTGCAGCCATTGAAACAAAGCGTTCTTCAAAAGACAGATTGAAACAAATGTACATACAGTGCTCATCATGGAGAAACATCACCGACATATGCATAAAAAGCTGATTTGAGAAAGCAGAAATTATGCTTTCAATAGAAAACGAATGTGTGAATCACTAAAAAGAAAATGAAAATTCATTGATTGATATCTATGAAGTTGTTTCTAGTGGACACTGTACGTGTACCTTCGATGAGCTCGTTGATGTGAATGAAAATTTAATCACAGCTCAGCTGCGGAAAATCGGTGACATCACACCAGAAATAATAGTAAATGAAGGTGATAAAAATGAGGAAGTAGTCGACTAGGAGGAAGAAGATACAAAATCAGCAAATATTCCCCCAAATCATACAGCAGTGTTAAAAGGTTTTAAATTCTGCATGACTTGTTTCAATTCAATTCCAGAAGTGAAGGAGCCTTTTCACGTCTTGAGGAACTTGAAAAGACTCTGTTCGAAAGTTCACAGAAACAAAAACAAACCTCTATTGTATATTATTGATACAAAATAGTAAATTAAAACGACATTCGTATACATAAGAATTTGGAATTTTTCTGGTCTAAGCACCATAAGCTGAAATTATGAAATTATGCGTATTTCTATTTTTAAATTTACCTTAAATAGCTTTATATGCATACAATCAATCAACAATGCTATATTTGTATATATACATACTTAAATTTTTAAAATTTCAACTTTTCATTTATGCGCGTTTTTTTCGTTCTGCCACATTACCGCGTATAAGTGAGAGATTACTGTATTTATATCACAAATATTTAATCGTAATATATTCAATAAATAAAGGTCTATATCTTACATAACAAGACATTTTTAAGTAGTGATTTCTTGAGATCTTTCGTGTAATTGTAGTATATAATAAAAACTAGATTTAAAAAAAGATTTTTTTTAAAATAACTACATCAAATACAATTAAATCACA
>BMAW01066620.1:0-12010 GCA_019974015.1 Nephila pilipes
CTGAGAAGAGTAATTCTCCCTGAATTGTGCCGACTTTTTTTAAAGAAATATTAATATTATCATCTTTTATGCATTACTAATTTAATTAGTAATGCATTACACTTGATATCTTCTGAGTAGGATTTGGGATATATTTTTTTTCCTTGGGCAGCCTATTTTTTCGCATCATCAGTTCATCTCTAATATGAAACATAAGTCATTGTCTTGATTATCTGCAAAGTTAAATGCATTTAATGATTTTAAAATTAGAATTTCCAATATAAGCAGATTATGACAGATTATTTGTGATGCACTGTCCTTGTCATCTTGTCTGGAGATATATTGGAAATTAAAAACTACGTACGTTATAAAATACTGAAGAAATCGAATGCAATAATATTACTTTTTTCAAAAAATTTGAATAATTTGCTTTTTCTTCCTCAAACGAAATTCTTACCCTAAAGCCCAATTCTTTGAAAAAAAGTAATTAATTATTGCATTCTTCCGGACATGTTTTCAGTATTTTATAACGTACGTAGTTTTTAATTTCCAATATATCTCAGACAAGATGATAAGGATAGAGTGCATCACAAATAATCTGTCTCAATCTGCTTATATTGGAAATTCTAATTTTAAAATTAATCATTAAATGCGCATTTAACTGCAGATAATCAAGACAATGACTTATGTTTCATATTAGAGATGAACTGATGATGCGAAAAAAATAGGCTACCCAAAAGGAGGAAAAAGAAATACGTAATACAATATTTATGAATCCCATATAACTTCAGAGATATCATTAAAGAGAGTGTAAAGCTTATTACTCATTACTAATTAAAATTAGTAATGCGTAAAAAAGTTAATTAATATTAATGTCTTCTTTAAAAAGGTCAGCTTTCAATTCGGAATAAAATTTATAATTAAGCTCAATCAAAATAAAATTATAAGTAATTTTAAACTCCGTTTTAGTTCTGGTATAAAAATGAGTTACAAATAAGAGTTTCTGATTTAAAACCTACAAATACAGAAGTATAAATGATTTTGTTTTACGTGTGGATGAAATTCTATTCTTTTTTAAATTTCACATTCTGATGCAAGGGTATGATATCACAATGTTCTGTCAATTTCAGTCGAACCATATTAAACTGAGCTTTCTTGGGGCAGTTGAGCCCAAAAAGACTTGGTAAAAGCGTTGGGAATCTAGTGTTTTTAGGAATGTTTATCCTAGAATATTCTTCAAACATTTTTGATATTACCGTATTGTAGTTTTGATACAATCGTGAGTTTGTGATACATTATAAGCTATTTCCATTGTTGATGAAAAATACTTAGTTCTTTCTGTGTTCTATGTTAAGTATTTCCATAAAATTCTATTCATATAAAAGTTTAAAAAAATTAAGTTATAACGTGTTTTCGGTTACTATACTTCTCAGAATTTTAATTAATCATCGCATAATTTAATAAAAATCCCTATATACACTTATAATAATTATTATTATTTGTACATATAAATATATAAATCAGTTGGATAATTAAACTTAAGTTTGGAATATAGTTTCGTAAAATCAATCAATCAATGCAATGCCTTTTGGCAGTTAAAAGCTTTCTCGATAAAAATCATTATCGCTCCATGTTGGAAGGAATGTTTAGTATCACTTGTGCTTGTTTAAACGTGTGCGATAATGGGGGTAAACGTTTTATAACTCTGCTTAAGTTAAAGCTATTTAATAATTTGTATAAATATGTATAGATTATTTTTAATGGATTACTTTAATTTAGTTGGGTTTAAATGAATTTGTTTCCTTTGTTTGTATTTTCTTTTTCATCTTTGGTTGAATTATTGTTTTAAATGGGGATTCCTGCTTATTTTTTGGTTTTATAACTTCTCTTTGTAATGCAATTCGTTGAAGGTCCGCAATACTAGTATAAACACAATATTCTCTGTCCCAAGCTAGAGACATTAATTTATCACTATTTTTAAATTTAACTATGTATATATACGAGTCCTGCTCTAAAATTTTTGAGACAGGGCCAGACAATACGAGCTACAAAAAAAATCATATGTCAGATATGTAAATTTGAACACATTTGTTTGCAAACAATAATTTATGGCAGCAATCGGGTTTTATCTAATGTAGAATAAATTTCGAAAGAATAAGAAATCGAGTAGATGCGTAATCATTATCGCGCTATGATTTACTATGATTTTAAAAAGGACTAAATTAAGAAGAATGCATTCAGTGTCTACAATCAGCATAAGAAAATGAAGCCCTCTCTCGTACCACTGAATTCAGATGGTTCACAGAATTTCGTAGAAGTTGAAGTTTTCTCCTGGATGAAAAGCACCCAGGAAGACCTTTATTAGCTGTCAGTGAAGAAAATGTATCGGCCATACAAAAAATTTTAATCGCTGATAATCTCTGTTCCTACCAAATGATACAGAATGAACTTAACACATTGCATCCGCAGCTATATATAAAATTATTCGCAAAGAACTCCTTTCAAAAAAATTAGTTTGTCGTTGGGTCCCCCATAATTTAACAGAACACCAAAAAACGGAACGTGTCAGGATCAGTCAGGAAACCCTAAAAATTACTGAACGATGGTGGATACCGCATTATTTCTGAAAAATATAACAGCTGATGAAACATACATACTATTTTTTGACGTTCTAACAAATCAAGAAAGTAAAGTCTGGGTCTTTGAATATGGCCTTATGTCAACCATGGTGAAAAGACACGAGCAATAAAAAAAAGTTATGTACACCGTTTTCATCAGAAATACTGAACTGTCTTCTTTCCTTTAAACTATGTTTAAGGGATAGAAGACAGTTATAGATAAATTATACACCACTCAGTGCCTTCTTGAAGTTTTGCAAGAAGTGAATGTTAAGGAACTTTTACTAGTCAATGATAATACATCTTCTCATTCTGCGAGACTAACAGTCCAAGTTCTTGAACAAAGCACATCAAAATGTTAGAACAAACACTTTATTCTCCTGATCTTGTTATATGCGAATTTGGCTTTTTTTTAAATCTAAAAAGTTACGTGGATGCAGAATTTATTGCGAAGATAAGGCCATAAAATCATATTTTCCCTCGATTCCAAGAAATGAATGGCTTGAAACTTTTAATGTTTGGAAAATTGGTGTACAAAATTGCATTTGAATTGGATGAAACTAGTTCGAGCACTCCTAAAAGTTGGCAAGTTTAACATGAAAAATTTCAACCGAGTTTTAAAGGAGCCCTTTTCATAATTTGGCGCATTTGGATCAGACGGAGAAATTACTTCTGAGAGAAAGATGTGTTTAGCTAAAATTCCAATCAAAATTATTTTTATTGCTTGTCGGTTTGGAGGAAAGCTGATTTGAGGAATGTTTTCAAATCTCCGATACGGATAATTTGCTTTTTATGGAGAACACTATGATTCAATACATGTATGCTAATATTCTAATGTAATCTTGAAATAAAATATGAACTTGAAAAACATCTGCCCCTATACTGAAATTTTCAAAGCTTATTAACGTTTTATCAGGATAATTATCCTGAAATGTAATTAACTGAAGAAAAGGACAGGGAAATATTCTATTGTACACGTGTGTGTGAGCGTTCAAATAAAAAAAAATTCGACTTTTATTCATAAGAAATACTCGTATTCAAAAACAACAATCTTATACTAGTCTTTTACAAAGTTTTCCCTTGGGCTGCTATACTCTTCTCCCAACGATTTCCAACGAAGTTGCTTTCCCTTTCAATTTCTGAAAAACGATAAACATTAAATATCATATTAAAATTACAAATAAGCAAATTACTATTTGTTTTTAGAGCTGTTACAGAAACGATCAATAAAAAAAAATATATATATATCACTTTGTATGTTTAACAATTAACTGCACAAATAATTGTATTTATTATAGTAATATTAAGTGGAAAAGTAAATAATATCACATCTGAAAAAATGTTTAATTCAGATTTTTGATAACTATTACATATTTTTAAATTTGAATGTTAAACACGTTAGTAACTGAAAGTTAATTATTAAGAAAATTATAAAAGTATTCACAAAGAACATGCTTTGTGCTTTAAAATAATGTATTACTAAATTACTTTTTCTTAATTTGAGTCAGGGTCATGTAAAAAGAATTAAAAGTCTTGATACTAAAGATATATATCAACCATGATGTATATAAGTACCATACTTACTTAATCAATTATATACATTTGTAAATCAATCAAATCTTATTTGTGGTTTTACGTTAAATTTTATGATCAACTTTGTATGAGTAAGTAAATTGTGCTGATTTATATTTTGTTATAACAATGCAATTTCTAAAATCATTCTTTTTAGTTACACAATCTTTAATCAACTGTCACTTTAACAATTTTATTAGCAGTTGCCTTTTATGCCAAATGGTGAATAAAAGTAATTGATGATATAAATTCGTAAATGTAGTTTGAAAAATAAAATGTTGATTCGTGTCCCAAAATTAATTTTTATGAAAATAGAAAATCTAATGATGAAATTTCGTTAAATGTTTCATACCATCCCCTGTACCCATTTTATTATTTTCTTAAAAAAAAAAAAAAAAAAAAAAAAAAAAAAAACCCAGAAATGCCACCTCAAGCTGAAAATGTTCTTACACTCGGTATGCTTTACGCTTTTAATTCTACTGATTTTACTAAACCTTTTCTCATTCGCCGTATGTGATTGTTGCTTTACCATATCATATAAATCGTTTATTTTATGTTATTAATACTTTAACAAAAAAAGTCTCCTTTCACAAAATATGGAATAGAAATGAATTTTTGTGCTGCCACCTATTGGTAACAATATCACTTAATAGTTATTTAATTCATTTTTGCTATCTGTGACATTTATAACACGAGAAACATTTTTGTCAAGAATTATTAGGCAAAAGTCATCAAAAAGAATTACATTTCTCAAAAATAAATAAATAAATAAATAACCGATACATACACACACTCACTCACACAAACATATATATACTCACCCAACTTTTTTTTACACGCAGATACGTTAAAACCTTAGAAAAAAAAACCTTAAAAACCTTAGAAACCTTAGCGCAAAAAAATTCGAGTAAAAAAAATACATGAGGCATATGGTAAATTTGGGAGTATGTTCCATAACTTTAAAAAACCGTGTAAGATGAAAAAACTAAGTATTTTCCCAAAAAACCATGTAAAAAAAGTAATAATAAAATTCATATTACATGTTTATAAAACAAGAAAATTCATTTTTATTAGGAAAAAAAGTACAATTAGTGTACAGTAAAAATTCAGTCTATAGCTACATACACAATATAAAAATTCACACTGAAATTAGTAATACCACTAACAGGTCAATTGAAAAGTCCCCGGCGTACCATAGTAAAACACATTTTTTTGGCAAAATTAGTTTTTTTTTTATTCAACATAATACCCTTCAAGGGTGATACACTGATTACAGCGACCCTCCAACTTTTCGATACCATTTTTTGTAGTACGATTTGTCCTTTGCTTCAAAATAGGCCTCAGTTTCGGCGATCACCTCTTCATTCGACGAAAATTTCTTCCCAGCGAGCATTCTTTTGAGATCTGAGAACAGGAAATAGTCGCTGTGGGCCAGATCTGGAGAATACGGTGGATGAGGAAGCAATTCGAAGCCCAATTCATGGATTTTTGCCATCGTTTTCACTGACTTGTGACACGGTGCATTGTCTTGGTGAAGCAGCACTTTCTTTTTCTTCAAATGCGGCCGTTTTTCGGCGATTTCGTCCTTCAAACGGTCCAATAACGCTATGTAATAGTCGCTGTTGATGGTCCTTCCTTTTTCAAGGTAGTCAATGAAAATTATTAAATGCGCATCCCAAAATACAGACGCCATAACCTTGCCAGCCGACTGTTGCGTTTCCCCACGCTTTGGAGCGGGTTCATCGTGTGCAGTCCACTCGGATGACTGTCGATTGGACTTCGGAGTGAAATGATGGAGCCATGTTTCATCCATTGTCATATATCGATGCAAAAACTCGGGTTTATTACGCTTGATCATCTTCAAACACTGCTCCGAATCATCAACTCGTCGTTGTTTTGGGTCAAAAGTGAGCTCGCGCGGCACCCACTTTGCACAGAGCTTTCTCAAACCCAAATATTCGTGAATGATATGATGTACACGTTCAGTTGATATCTTTAGAGTGTCTGCTATTTCATTCAATTTCAATTGACGGTCATTCAAAATCTTTTTGTGGATTTTTTTAATGTTTTCGTCGGTAACAACCTCTTTTGGGCGTTCCCCGTCTTCGGTGCTCATTTCCCCACGTCTAAACTTAGCATACCAATCCTTGATGGTTGATTTTCCTGGGGCAGTGTCCGGAAACTCGGCATCAAGCCAAGTTTTTGCTTCAACTGTATTTTTCCCTTCAAAAAGCAATATTTTATCAACACGCGAAATTCCTTTTTATCCATTTTTTTCACAATAACAAAAGTTGCTTAACTCAAAATGCTATAATTCGCAAACTAATGCTCCGACAGCTGTCAAATTTATACACGCATCTTTTGAGGGTTAGGGCTAACTAAAAAAACATATGGATTTAATTCTATTAGCGCCATTTATGTGTCAGGCCGGGGACTTTTCTATTGACCTGTTACTAACAACAATTCATCGCTAACTGATAACAAGCGAACACATTTATTACGAACTGGATTAAAAAAAAGCTATCATCAGTAGATATGTAAAATATGTCTAGCATAACTGTTGGCTTTGATTCAAATGAAGAATTTTCCTTATAAATGACCTCTGTTGGGTTTTTTTTTTTATTGTTACTAAGGCTGTTATTTGTGTGTGTGTTTTTTTTTTTTTAATGAGAACACCAACAAATCCCGAGCACCACTAAGTATCGCACGGGGCTTACAGAAGTAAGTATGAAAACACATTGCAAAAGGAAAATAACAAAAGATAAAATGTAAGACTGCGGCTGTTTTATTTCCTCGTGTTGCTTATATAACTCTTGATATCCTGCTACACAAAACTTAAGAATACGTTGAAATTTTAATGCACGGTCCATGTCAAAATCATAAGAAAATGTTCCATACTTGTAGCAAATTTCAAGCTCTCGCGAATTAAATCAACCGTTAATAGCTGAACTTGATCTTCGACTTCGTCATTATGGAAATGAACAAATGCATAGAAATTTGTAAAAAAATATAATAATATCTTACATGACAGAAATTGTGATTTCTTAAGATTGCTTAAAGTTAATAACATGATAAAATATTTAATTTTTTAATTTCAGCCAACGAATATAGTCAAAATAGTGACGTAATGAATTTCCAGTTTGGCTGGAAACCGAAATACTGTGTTCAAGTTGAAGTACAATGAAATAAAGAAAAAAAGAGGTTATGAAATTCGAATATTCCCCGAACTCCAGAATACAAAGTAAACAAGTCACGAAGTAACTAGACCCAGTCACTCACACATATGTAGGCATAAGCCGACCGTCTTTTGATTACAATGTCAAAATTAGAAGGAAAAATTTATTTTTAGGATTCGTGCTAGAGCAAAAAATTCGTGTAAAAAAGTTTATTGGTAAACCGTATTATCTCAAAATCGTGTAAAAAAGAGTTGGGTGTATATGTATGCGTATGTATACTTTCTTCTCCGGTTTGTTCGTCAGACATTTTAAAAATATTAACAAGAAGACAATCAGGTTTGTTTTATTTTAATTATTTATTTATGTTTTTTTTTCACCTTCAGTATTCAGTTCAAAACAGTTGAGACACAATAAATTATATTCAAGTTGGTGTTACAGAAAAATATAACCAAATCCTTTATTGGACAAGGAGCAAGATATATAACAATAGCATCAAAAAATGTTTTTCTGAGGTACAGATAATTGGGAAATTTTAAAAAAATTCTTACAATTTTTCAAAACTGAAATTATTTGTTTTTCTTCATTTCTGAACAGAATATTTTTATTTGATCGAAAATTATGTATTCTAAAATTAAATCCAAGACTTTTCGTGGATCTATTTTGAAATAAAGAAATCTTATAAAAATATCCCATGATCTGACACAAATAATTAAATTTAGCAGCACGGAAGAAACTAACTTATGAAATCCCCAAAAAATTATTATCCCTTGCATATTACTCAGAGAATTTCAATTGCGATATCTTATTTTAAAGTAAAGAAATTTTCTTGAGTCAGTTTCAAAAAAAGACAACACCGTGAAAAACGAAATAGACTGACGATGGCTATGCCCTATCTTGTCCAAAATTTATTAAGATAATTAAATTAGTAGCCCCTATATTTTCCCATTGATTAATATTTATAAATTTAATATACTCTAAAATTAACAAAAAATGCTAAATAAATCGATCAACCCTAAGAAAGAGTTGGTTATAAAGGTATTTCGTAAGAAAATAGCTTAAGATCAAATATTCAAATGTTAAAATTTTTCGGTCCAAGTAATGAGCAGCTGAGCTCCATGGCATCGCATCTGAACACCTGGATGGTGTGTAAAGAAGGAAGATTACTATTTCAGAGCATAACTTCCTTTCGAATTTGACTATGTCTACACTCTTTTATTATATTATTACCTTGCATGTAAATTAGAGAACGCTGCAAGGAAATATTATCCTTCGGGAGATGACGTGCAATCAGGTTGAAGGAAAAACATTTATCATATAGAAGAATTGATCGATTATTTGGTTAGTAACAATGCTGTCATTCAACGGTTTTAATAGGAAGGATTGAACCACGGTAGAAACAGCGTCAATGAGACGGTAGTCAATATAAACAGATATCAAGACGTGATATAGGAATATCAAAATAGTAATTCTCAGAGATTCTTTTATACTGTACCTGTATGACGTTGGGCTATTCGCGATTTTCTCTTCACTAACTTCGGGGATTTTTCGGTAATTTGAGTTGCATAAAATTACAATTTCTTCCCAACCAAAATGAAACGGGATTAGGTAAATTAATTAAATATTAGATGAGTAGTGAATTGAATTAGAGATAGTGACATATAAGTAAAATAGAATTGAAAGGAATGAGAAGGGAGATAGATGATAACGGCAAGTCGATATATAATTACATATTGCATTGAAGTGTGGCGATAAAATAACAAGACTAATGCGGCTACAGAAGTACGCAGGCGCCAAACACCAGCAACCGACAGTTAAGCATGAAGCCTTCTCTTTCGAATGCATAGCCTATCGCTTCTGTCAACAAATATATATATAGCCGTGGCCTCGATCACATTACAGTTATTTTTTGTTCAGCTACAAAAATGATAAATGTAATAAAAGAGCAGCTAATTGTGGTAAAATTTCACATGAAACTTGGAAAAACTGCAACTAAAACTTATTATTGAAAGAAGTGTATGTCAATGAATGTTTATTGCGTGAACGTGTTTTTGAGTACTTAAACATTTTCAAGATGTCCAAGCAGACGTTGAAGATGATTCATGCCCAGGTCACCCTTCTATGTCAAAAACGGATGACAATATCGAACGAAACAATAATCTGGGCCGAGCTAACAGTCGGTTACGCATTCATGCGATTGCTGAGACTGTAGGAATAGATGAAGAATCTGTAAGGCAAATTTTACATAACAATTTAAACGTGCAAAAGGTGTGTCCCCAAATGGTGCTTGAAACTCTCACCCTTGAACAATTAAAAGCTCGCAAAAATGTTTGTACTGACACTTTGAAAACCATTGAACATGATCCAAGCTTATTATAAAGAGTAGTAACGTGGGACGAATTATAGCTTTTTACTTATAATCAGGAAACGAAGCACCAATCCATGCGCTGAAAGAGCCCATCTTCACCAAGGGCCAAAAATGTTCAAATGAGCAAATCAAAATTCAAAGGAATGATGATTGTTTTTTCCGATATTGATGGGATTGTGTACCTGAAGGTCAAACTATTAATCGACTTGACTACCTTCACTTTCTTGCTGAACTCCGGGAAAGAATAAGGAAAAACTGACTCGAAGTATCGAAGGACAAGTCATTCCGCATTGTCTGTCAAGAGGTTTCTAGACAGCATTCCAATGTTAGATCATCCGCCTTATTCGCCCGGTCTTGCACCATGCGCCTTCTATGTGTTTCCTAAGGTGAAATATGCATTAAAAGGAACAAGATTTGAGCCCATTGAAACTGTGAAAGGAAAAGCGACACGAGTCCTGAAAGAGCTGACAGAAGACTTCCAGCACTTTTTCGAACAATGGAATATTCAATTGAAGCGTTGTAGGGATAGAGGAGGAGGGTATATTGAAAGTCATAGTAAATAAATATGTACGAAATCAAAATAAAATGTTTTACATGTCAATCCAGTAATTTAATATCCACACCTCGTGTATATATATACATATACTGAGAGAGACAATAGTACTCCTGATAGGGATACCTCTAATTAAGGGACAATTTTATTGGTCCTGGTTCTATTGAATAAAGAATTTACTGGTATTTATCTTAATGTATTTCTTATTAAGGGACACTGAAAAAAAAACAACTCAAAAATAAGGTATAGAAATAAATTAAATAAATACTCTTTCTAATAATGTTTGTTCGTAATCATTTGAGGTTTCAAAGACAAGTTTGTGACCATTGAAATATAGTTTTATGACAACGGAGCAATAAAATGAAAAGTTAGTCCCTCTTTTTTTTGAAAATTGCTTTTCAGTAGGGAAACAGGGAACAATACATTGAGAAAAAGCAAGTTGTGATGCAATCAAAATATTTCCCATTCACAGAATTCAAAATCTAGTTATTCTTCCTACAGTTCTCAATATGAGGGGAGAGAGAGAGAGAGAGAGAACAGTAGTATTAGCAAGGAGTATTAACAAGTTATAGGGAATTAATTCACGAAAGGGACCAATAGCAATGGTGTAGTGTGGATTTCTTCCGTCCGGTAAGAACACTAAATTTTCCGCCTGCTAATAAATTTGCCGCTCCCTTTAAAAATAAGAAATAAGCATTGCTAGCTCATAAAATTAAATTATTCCTTACAGTTTAATACGTTGAAAAGAATAAGATTCTTTGCGTGTAAAACCTGAAAGCCATGCAAAAGGGGATCGTGACTAACCGTGCCCATTTCGAGATTCAAAAAGTGAAATTTATTTTCTTATTTTGAATAAAATATTTGATAAGGGCTAATTTAACTCCATATAAATGTAAATGTATTTGTTTCGGTAAATTCTTACGATTCTATTTTGAACTACTTATACTTGTTCAATTGCCTTAAAATTCTGTATAGGTAACAGTTTAGACCCGATGACATTACAGTTATCTGATCTAATGCCCATGACCTGATAGCGAAGACAAGATTTGCAGGCTCGGCTGCTGCCTGCCGACTTCCACAACTGTTTGGGCCGCCTGGGGCCAGGGTCCCCCTCTGCGCCCTTCACGCTAAGCCACTGACCAATTTGAAGTAGACTTTTAAAGGCAGCAGGTTTTGAAATTCCAGTTTTAATTGCCCTTAGTTAAAATACTATTGATGAAAATGAATTGTTTCAACTTTAAATCAGAGTCAGCGTTCAAATGCAAGAATTTTTATAATCGATAAAAACTTGAGTACTGAAGACACCAATGACGTCATAAAACATTTTATTTCGACTGTAGGTAATGATATGAGCTTTAACAAAAGTATCTTGGCAAGCAGTGAGGAAGACTAAACGTGTGATAGAAAAAAGTACGAGTATACAGATGCCTTAAAACACATCTCACAATTTAAAAAAAAAAATTTCACGATAATTGTTGGTAACAATGAAGGATTTGAAATCAGTTGTGATTTTAATATCCTCGAGAAGAAAAAAATGCTTGTAATTCACAGACTTTTAAACAAACCCGTTTAATAGATTATTTTCAATCATTTACTGTGTAAGTAGAAAACGCTATTGTTCATTTCATACATTTTTTAGTATAATTTCAATCAAGAATTTTCCTTTTTCCTGAATTTGAAATTCAAATAAAAATATCTGACTATGTTACTTCTTTATATATCATTTATTTAAAGCTTAGTACTACCC
>BMAW01066631.1:0-29757 GCA_019974015.1 Nephila pilipes
ATGCCAATAAAGATCCGCTGTAACTGGGGCTGATGCACGTTAAATCTGTCGGGGTCCAAAGTCCTTCCACTAAAGTGGTGGGGAAGTTAGTAGAGGGGGAGTGTCAACTTTGGTGTCGTCCTCGTCATTTGACAGAAGTACAAAAAACGAGGCCCTCGTGTTGCTTCTAGTGTGATGTTAATAAAAAAAAATTAAACTAAACTCAGCTTCCGTGACAAAAATCCCTATAACTAATAGCTCATTTAATGAATTGACAGAACCCAAATTCCTGGAATTTTTCATAGTAGCTACAGATGCATCTAAAAAACTACACATTCATTACTTCTATTGAAGGCATTTCTCAATATGCAGCCTTCGCTTATAAAATAAGTTCTATCAATTCCAATTGCATGACAAGCTTTGGTTGAACAAAAAGAAACTCACATTAAATCTGCTTATTATATTCGATAGTTATTCAGTTTTATAGAAAAAAACTTCTCGACTTCTCCTAAAGTGATTTATAGACGAAGATTCTCATACATTTACATTTTAATACTCGGTCAGTATTTCTTTGGATTCTGGGTCACTCAGAAATATTTTGGTTGGTTGGTTTTATTAACGGCGCACTAGAAGCAACGCGAGTGCTATATTGGAGATGGACCTCGTCATTTTGAATCTGGGTCAAGTGACGAGGACGACAACTGAGCTGACACCCCCTCTGTAAACTTCCACACGACGCCATTGGGAGCACTTAGAGTCTCGACAGTTTTAACGTGATTAGCCTCGGCTACACGGCGGGTCTTTAAGGGCATCAAGGCTCGAACCCACGACACGACGAAAATCGCCGGCCGCGAGTCCGCTTCCATGGCCACTAGGCTAATGCGGCCACCAAAAATACTTTGGAATGAGCAAGAGGTTAAAATCGCTAGAGCTGTAACGGAATGCGATGTTAACATCCACTGGGTAGCCTTTGAAGGCATCCGTGCATACAATTATCAAGACAAACTAGAAAAAAATAATGGAAATTTTTACCACTGCCAAAACTTCGAAATTTTTGTAATGTACCGACCATTGATATAATTTCTAACTGGACAATAAACAGAAGAGAGGAGGTTCTGGGTTTCAGCAGAATTATGATAATTCCTGGTCCTTCAAGCAGATTCAACTTTTAGGATCCCTAATGTTCTTTTTCTTTCCAATCGTGTTTACTGTCTTTGGTAAACACGGGTGACGCGCCCCGGGATACCCTAGCGATCCTTCTGCATGGCACGGCTAGGCCACATTTGGTTCTTGCACCATTGAAATGCTATCACTCAATCACTCGTCTTTCAATATTTTCTCACGTCTAGATCACAGCTTTATCTTGTTTGGCGCAGTACAGCCACACATGCCTCTTGCGCCTTGAAAAGATACCATCACTCACTCAATTTACCGGGTGAAGCAGTTTGTTCTACTTGTAACAGAACCGATAATCTGAAACATATTCTGAAAACTTACGACTGTGGAAGATGCGGGGTTGTTCGGCTGCATACCGAAATTTTAAAATTAATATATTTTTTTTTTAATTCTGAAATTTAAAAAAAAAAGTTTTTTTTCCAAAAAAATTAATATTTGAAATCGTGTATATACATTCTTTTCACCTCGAAAATAAACAATGAAATTCCTTCTGAAATGTGAGTTGTAGTGAGAGAATACCTCCACGAAAGATTTCTCGCTTAAATCATATTTTCCATAGAAATGGTCTTCCTGGAACATATCCCAAATCGATCCCAGACGCACTATCGACTTCGGAGAAGGCTGTGTCGAACAAAAGAGTATTTAGAGCTTTAATACAGATGATGGAATACTTTAATCTGAGGGAAATCACTTTGAAAGAAAAGAATAATAGCCTTTGTCGCTCCACATCTCTCACGAACCAATCAGTCGATCAGAATGACAGATAAATAAATAGATAAGATAACCTTTTATCTAAAAGAAAAAGTTCGAGAACTATAATTCTCCTTAGTTTATCCGCAAAATGTTTGCATTTCTTGGCATTTTATGTTATCTTGTTTAGTTTATTTTGATTAATATCTTTAGATAGTAAAATCAGAAACATCTTTTACATCCAAGCACAATATTTTATATCTATAAATTTGTCCTTTAACCTTCGGATCACTCAAATTTTTAACAACTTTAGTTTAGTTTTTTTTAAATTAACGTCGCACTTGAACGAGAGCTATTGGCGACGAGAGGTTGCTCCCGAGTGTCCTTTCTGCCATGTCCCTTACACTATTCATCACATTTTAATTGCCTATCCGGTCTTTCATCATCATCGTCGTGGTTTCTTTAATTCATCAGTTTAAAGCCTGTCTGACATGGTGGGGGGGGGGAAAACCCCATCGTAACTTATTTGCTTTTTTAAAAACAAATTGGCCTTTTGCACCAAATTTCGAGTTTTAACCTTTCACTTTCTTTATCACTTTGTGTTTGTTTCATATTATTTTAATTCGTTTTACAAATGTTTGGCGCAGCATAGCCTGCTTCGGCTCTTGCGCATAAAACCCCACAGTCACTCACTCATTCACCTTCATCAACTGAAAATTAGGTTTTTACTTTTTAAATAACTAAAACTTCGAGTAGTGGTCGCGGTAGAGTATTAGTTATGGTAACGGACTCGCGGTCGGCGCTTTTCGTCGAGTCGTAGGTTCGAGCGTTGAGACCACTAAAAACCCACAGTGTAATCGGGGCTGATTTGTCGAGGCTCAAAGCCCTCCCGTGTGCGTGGTGTGGAAGTTAGGAGAGGAGATGTCAGCTCAGTTGCCGTCCTCGTCACTCGAGAGAGGCTCAAAATGACGAAGTCCGTCGCCAGTTGCCATCGTGTTAATCGTTAATGAAGTCAACCAATCAAGAAAAGATTTTGATTGGTTATTAATATGTCTCACTGAAAAGCAGCACGAAGTCTATTGACGACTGACCTCAAAATCAACTATTGTGCAAAACCTTAGCCACACTTTTTGTCACCAATCACAAATGACTCACGGTACTACATTGTCTAAATAAGAAAATGTAATAAAACAACTTTAAGTGTACTTCCCCCCCACGCACAATGTAGATGTCTTTGGCTTTTGTAAGTAGGATTCACCCTCGATTTGTTCAATACAGGGTGTTTCGAAACTCGTGGGCTAAAATTTAAGGGGCGATAGAAAACATCAAAGCAATCAATATTCCCGATCAACAGGCATGGCCTTTTCTTGATTACTGTATGTCGCCATACTTCCTGAAGTTCATGGTATAAATAACGATGAGTAAGACACCTCGCGCTTCATGCGCTTTCCATTACAGCGACGTCTAGCGGTTCATTCCACTTGTGCGTTGTGGGATGAAAATTGTTTGTTTGAATGTTTTCTATTACCCCTTAAATTTTTGCCCATGAGTTTCGAAAGCACCCTGTATAAAGATGATTTTATGAAGTATGTTTCATTTTTTTTTTTTTTTTACCATTTTCCGGTTAACACGGGTTTGTGATACCCCGAACCGGGGCTCTGGTCCCAATTAATTCGGCTTAACCGGGTCTTAATGGAAATATGGGCCGCGGTAGCCTAGTGGTCAAGGTCGTGGACTCGCGACCGGCGGTTTTCGTTCAGTCGCGGGTTCGATCCTTGGCCGCCAAAGACCCGCCGTGTAGCTGGGGCTGATGCACGTTAAATCTGTTCGGGGCCCAAGGTACTCCCGTTGGTGTGGTGTGGATGTTAGGAGAGGGGGGTGCCAGCTCAGGAGTCGTCCTCGTCACTTGACCGTGGTTCAAAATTACGAGGTCCGTCGCCAATAGCCCTCGTGTTGCTTCTAGTGCGAAGTTAATGAAAACTAAACTAAAAAAACTTAATGAAAATATTGGAAGGTTCATTGGTGCAAACCAGGTTGGTCCAAGAGAACTGAATTCCAGTTTTCCATTTTTATGAAGAGCCATACCAAAGTTACATAGTATTGTATATACAAATTCAAATTCGATTTAATTTATATAGTTACATATTTTGCGCAAGTCTGAAGAGCTTTGGGAAATATATCAGGTCGTCAAGGATGAAATTTGTAGGGAAAAAAAAAAGACAAAGCTTTTATAGCTTGATAGCTTACAAACATAAGAAATTATTGTATTCACCAAAGTATGCATCTTTATTGTCTGTACACTTTTTCTATTTAAGCGGCAGGTTGTTCAGGCTGGTAGTATAAAACATTGAAGGTCGAAAGTCGATGAATTCCTGGAAAGAAAAAGGCCAGTTTTATTGCATTGTGAGAAGTAACTTGTTTTGTTATTAAAAAGTTGTCCAAATTGCGGAAGAAATTGTAGTCAGTGGGGGATAGGTCTGGTGAGTATGGAGGAGGCTGAAGTTCTAACTGTGATTCTTTTAGTTAAGTCATAATCATTTGTGCAGTGCGCGAGTCCTGAACTGAACGCTTGTGATTGTCATATTAGATCTCTTTCTAATCGCAAGTGACAGTTCGATTCAGAAACGGATCAGATTGAAGATGAGAAAGCAACATCAAGCAGGATTCCAAACGCTTTTCTTTCTGTTTTTCATTCAGGTCATGTGTGTGGAACCCACTAGCACAAAATTTTCACCTTACCGATTTGAGTTAAAGGAGTCGACATTGTTTGTTTGCCCAAACCAAACTTCAACGATAACTCATGGGTACTGTGAGATAAGTCACACGAAACGGTGACCTTCAGTTCGTCATTGTTGACCTTTGATTCTGGCGACCGCTTGGCTCATTTGCGAGGTCAAAATTGATTGTACAAAATTTGGCGAACTCATTTGATAATGTATGCTGCGTAGCAACACTAGAGCCAAATACACTATTAATGTGATGTCGTACAGTTCCGTGGCTCCAGTTGCCTAGTGATAATGGTCGCTCACTCGCGGCTGGCGGTTTCGTCGAGTCACAGGTTCTGCTACTGAAGACCCGCCGTGTAGCCGGGGCTGATGCACATTAAATCAGTCGGGGCCTAAAGTCCTCTAGTTGGGTTGGTGTGGAAATTAGGAGAGGGGGGGGGGGCCAGTTCAGGTGTCGTCTTCGTCACTTGACCGAGGCTTAAAATTTCGAGGTCCGTCACCAATATCCCTCGTGTTGCTTCTAGTGCGACGTTAATAAAACCAATCAGCCGTATAATTAGTTCCAAGTAAGAACTCATACTTCATTATAGTGCGAATTTACGACCGCTCCATTTTCAACAATTTTTTTTTTAAGAAACTATTTTTAATATTTTTAGAGCTTACAATGATTTCTTTAATCAGGAAAAATGTGTAACTCCCCTCCATCCCCGATCCTCCCAACAACAACAGAATGGTAAAATATTAAGCTGATAACGTTGGCAATACTTTTAACTACATATTTCATCCTTGCCAACCGAATACGTATATTATAAGCATGCATATAATTATGTACGCATTTTTATTTGATATATATTTTCTCGTTCTCCGATTCATCCGGATTTTCGATAACCCGGACTGTCTTTGTTCCAGATTCACCAGACTTAAAATAGGTTTTAATGTTACAATAACTGAGTAGAGAGCAGCATACGGAGTGCAGCACAAAACAGTTAACGCCCGTACAACAAAATGCTTATTGTTCCCTCTCAAAAACATTGTATAAAAAAGATAGAGAAGGACCAACGTAAAGCGACAGGTGCTGTGTGACGTCATTTCCTTTGCTACGAGAGGCCCGCTGAAACCCGAATAGGTTTAAGGTCGTGTAAGCCATTACTTATAACATCAAACAACTAACAAAATATGAGGATGAAAAATTATGATTCGCTCGTAATTTTTAAAACTTTTTGTAATACCAAACATACTGAACGCTTCAAATCTTAGTGTCCGCATTTTTTTAAAATTTATTTTTACGTCACATCCCTCTGTTTGACTTCTTACTTGATTAACTGATATTCAGTATTAATACAAGTAAATGCACTATTCTATATATCCTTAATTTTATTGATTTACAGGAATATTTCAAAGAATTAAAAATAAACGCATTATTTTTTTTCGTAACAAAAACTTTGGATATTTGAATTGATTCCGTCACAGATACAGACGTGCCTTGAAATTCTGTACAGTCAACAATGTTAAATTTGAGATATTAAGCACAAATATGCTATTGAATATCGCGAAAGGAAAAAAAATTTTCGAGTCTACGCGCAACAAATTCAATGAATCGAACAGACTGTTACGTTAGTAACACACGTATAGAATATGTTTATTGAGAAATCTGTTATTTCTTTCTGTGTAGTTATTTGTTGGCCAGCATATTACCGTATGTTATATATAAATGCATGCAAACATATGGAGGTTATTTAAAGGATGTATTTTTCAATTGTTAATAAAATTTATTTCCCAGAAACTTGTTTTCCTTTTTATAAAAGAACAAATATGAATTATTAATAAATAAATAAAATGTTATTTCCTTTTAAAATCTTCTAGTCAATTTGGACCAATATGTTTGTATGACTTTCAATATATATATATACACCTATACTAGTATGGATTTTCGTACGAAATCGCATCAATAAAATTTAATGACGTCGAAAATATTTTCGTCAGTTTCTTTGCACTTGCAACGCGCTTAACTTCAAATTATTTAAAGACGAAGAAATAGACGTAACATTTAGATTCCTCCTCCCCAATTTCGTGTGAGTGTGTTAAAAGTTTTTCATTGTATATATATATTTACTAGCATTCAGGAGAAAAGTAAGCAACCTTAAGATAATTAAAAAACTAAAATGCTTTAAATTTTGTATTTTTGTTTTTTATTGCCATCAAAAATGATGAATCGGTGATTCCGTAGATTTATCATTTATGATACTGATAAAGATAAGGTTTAAAAATTGAATTTTAAAATTGATAACATACGCTCCACCCCCATAGATATAAATATGTATATTCATGTTTTTCTCAAAATGTAGTGTCTTGATGCCACTAAAGACCCTCAATGTAGCCCGGACTGATGCACGTTAAATCTGTCGAGGTCAGAAGTCCTCCTGTTGACATGATGTGGAAGTTAGGAGAGGGGGCTGCTAGCTCAGGTGTCGTCCTCGCCACTTGATCGAGGTTCAAAATTACGAGGTCAGTCGCTAATAGCCCTCGTGTTGTTTCTAGTGCGACGTTAATAAAAACTAATTCAAAATATAGTGTTTTTAGGATTCTCTCTGTTACACTTTCCTCAAAGTCTACTTTACCCAATGTGATCCTTTCTTATGCAGTGAATGTGTTTGTTTTTCCTAAATAAACACTCATAAATTTTAAGTATTGTGTGATATTTGTGTACAAATTATGGGAAACTTGAATCTCACAAAACATTTATTTTCCTCCCTCTTTAAACTTCCCCACCGTGCTAACGGAAGAAGCCTCGACCAAATTTATTGAGCAACAGCCCCGCTACTCGGCTGGCGTGCATCAGGGTTCGAACCCACGACTCGACGAAAACAATGCAGGCCACGAGTCTGTGACTATGGCCACTAGGCTACCGCGGCCATTTTATAGTCGAAAAGAAATATTTAATAAATTTCAAATCAATAACTGTAGTTTAAATGTTTCATTTTATGTTGTAAAAGTAAAATTGCTTTTTTTTTGTTTATTCCAGAGCATTCATCAACTGGTTATTTTTAATATAAAAAGGTTTTTGTTGGGATCCCTCCTTCCCCCTCTTCCGTATTTCGGATCTGATCCATTGAAACTTACTAAGTAATCAGCCAATATTATTGTAAAACAGGCAAATATTTAAACTATTTCAATTCTTGTTTAAAAATAATCAAATATAAATGCTTGTATTGCGAATGGGCTCACTAACTCCCATGGGGTCTCCTCTTCTGCTTTTATTCACTTCACTTCTATATAAAAGCAATTCTGATTAAAAGAAGTCACGATTTATTCACAAAGCAAGGTTCTCAAAAAAAAAAAAAAAAATTATCGTTGTGCAAAATAACTGAAAAGATTAGTTGAAGAGAAAAACACGCGCAAGCCCATTGCAATTTCATGAAGCAAATTTTTCAATACAAAGCAAATTTTTATCTGTGAAAATTTTTTAAATCGATTTTTAATTAAGGAAACAAAAAAAATATTGATATTGGCTTTGCTATTTTCGTTTTAACATGTGCAAACTTTTTTTTTTTGTGTGTGTGTGCTCTCGGAAAAGTAGAATTATCATGCAAAAGAATATTAGTTAGTGCAAAGTGAGCGTACTTCCGGGCCCCAAACTCCCCAACAGCAATAGCTAACAGGAAAAGAAAATACCTTTTTCAAGTTCCTAACGTATTCTTTATTTACACAAGCAAAAACATTCCAAAATACAAAAAACGTTGCCAATGTTAACAACAAAAAGAATAAAAGCAGATGCTTCTGCCATAAATATCAATTATCAAGTTAAATAAAGTAAGAGCAAACGATAAACTATTGAAGTAGTTAATACTGTTCTGTTCGGACATTAAAATAAAAGCAGACAATAAAAATATTAAATTAAATGTACCTTAACAATGTAACTATACCTCAAGCAAACTAAATGTAATTATTTTAACCATTTTATAAAGTTATTTCCTTTTAAGTTATGAAGGAGAGATATCTGGTATAAACACACACACACATTTATTGAGCTTTCTAAGTTCAAAGTTTGGAATTAGTTCCGTTATATAACATCGAGGGGAAAAAATGAGTTTTCAGGTTGCATGCAAATAATCTTTAAAAGTTGCAAAGAGTTTTTCAACGGAACTAAAAATAATCCGAATTGAAAAGATTTAAAGAACAATAGTAACGCTGTTTTTTGAAGCTTATTATAATATAAAATATGCTTTTTATATACCAATAGATATTTTATATTTAGAAATTCCTTTTGATGAATATCTAAATATAAAATATCTATACCTTTTTTGAATTTTATATTTAGATATTCCTCTTTTGATGAACTTCATAGCACAAAATCGTATTTTAAATTTGTTTTCATCTTTAAGCCTTTAAGAGCATATAGAATAAATTAATCATGGTTAAAAAAATTTTAAATCGAATATTGTAGCTTACTAAAGACATAAAAAAAAAAAAAACAAATTATGTAAGCTACTTATTTAGAAAAATCGTGTGAGAAAAGCAGTCAACATTGAAGTTGCCGGCTTTTTTTTCCATGGAACAAATTTAATAAGTATGAATTTAAAGAAGGCTCGAGTATAAATTTAAAGACATTAAAAAATTTTCTTTAAAAAAAAAAAATCAAATGATTTTTAATTGTAAAACCAAACATCTCTTAAATGGACATTTAAAATAATGTTTAAAATAATAAAGTGAAGTGTGCAGTTGATGCAAGAGAAGCGGACTTTCAATTAATTCCAAAGATAAAACAGTTTTCTCAGTAAGCGGTGCCGTTATGCAATGACCGCAGTATTGCGGTCGATGATGTCACCAAAACGTTGTCAAAGCAAACCAGATGGCGTTTCCTAAAGAGCGTCGGTTGCGGTGAAACAGCGATGATGCCACATCCATTGACGGTCGTCATATCGCTCGAAACATTTCTTGGCACGTTTTTTTCCTTCTTTCGATAGCAGTGCGGTTTTGGAGCGAAAAATGAATGCAAACATGTTTTGGACTGGCGTGGAAGACGAAATTTTAATCAATTTTGTTAAAAATCACAAAGCCTTGTACAATGTAAAGCACAAAGATTACAGAAAATTCCAATTGAAACAACACTTGTGGAATAATATCGGGACTACACTTAAAAAGTCAGGTATGTTAAAATGCTGCATGATTTTTATGTGTTTAATTACATATTGTGTAATTCGTTGCCCTAAAAATCAATTTTTAAAAATGTGTATTTGGTATTATTCATTGAATTATTATCGTCCGATTGATACATTGTTTTTGTATGCATGAGAATTAGAAATTGGAAGAATTGAAATGAAATATGTAAATACATTTTGGTGTTTAAAAAGGATAATAGTCTTTGTTGATCTATACCCAACAAAATCAATCAATGGGTACTTAACGATGTTCCCATCTTCAGAGGTGTCAGTAATTTCGTGCTATTTCTTTCATGAGCATTACTTTTCTTAAGCTCAAGTGGCCGCGGTAGCCTAGTGGATATGGCAGCAGACTCGTGACCGGCGGATTCCGTCAGATCATAGGTTCGAGCCTTGATGTCACTAAAGAGCCGCTGTGTAGCAGTTTCTGATACACGTTAAGTCTGTCGTGGCTCAAAGTTCTCCCAGTAGCGTGGTGTGGAAGCTAGGAGAGGGGGCTCCTAGTCAGATGTCGTCCTCGTCACCTGACCGAGGCTCAAAATTACTCAGGTCGTTGCCAAAAGCCCTCGTGTTGCTTCTAGTGCCGAAGTCAATAAAACCAACCAACAACAACAACATTTCTAAGACTCAAATGTGATAAAAGCGCCCCCTAAATTCGCCAGTATCATCGCCAAGCAAGTGAGACTCGGAATGGAATATGATTGCGCCAACGTTGATGCCAAATAAGTGATTTCCGAAATTGAAAAATGTAGAAATAAAAATCACACATGTCAATAAATAATATAAAACTTTTATGTTTCATAAAGCATTTTAAATAATCTTTATGACATCACACTCTACGTTACAGGCCATATTTCCCAAATTATTTTTAATATTTTAACTAAAACATTTTTTCCATATATTTTCTCCACTTAAATTCCGCAAGATACGCTTTGAGTTGATGTCAAGCCGTGCTTCGCTGTTTCTTACTTCATCATTTTGCAGATATCCACATTCTTTCGACATTATGTGTATTAAACACCCGTTGTTGCATCAACAAAATCACATTTGTTCACAGTAAAGTGATTGAAACCTCTTTAAGTTCTTCACTTTTATACCCCTACCAACAGTCTGAACAGATTGTTGATCCTTCTTTAAGAGTTTTCTTCAGGAATGTATTAGCATGTTGCTGCAACTCCCTTCAACAACAATGACATAAGTTATAACGTCTTAATAACTAGCCCGAGTGAGACTTCTTTTTTAGTCTGTAGGGTAAAAGCGCAGAACCTCTTAATTTGTTTAGGTTGCTTTAAATGATACCTAGACAGTACTATTTTCACTAATTTATTACAATTAATTTCAAATATTAAAGCTGATATTTACAAGATCAAGTGCTTGTCGCACTTACATTTGCTATGCATTTTGGATGCACGTCGCACGCTAAAATATATCGTAATGTCCTCGGGTACGATATTCTAATCGAACGTTTAGAGGAGCTCTAATTGATCCTTTTCTTCGGAAATTTCGGGTAGAATGAATTGGCCCCTCCTCTTCTAAAAACACGGGACATAAGCCTTGGTTTTGGTTGTATAGCTGAATGTAATAAAGTAGCTTTTTGTCCTGAGCACTCCAACCAGGGCAGGAATTGATATCCATAAAACTGGACTTGTGATGCGGGGGTGTTCTTGATTTCCAAAGTTCGTAAGAAATAGTAATGTAGCTTACCTTTTCTTACGAGTCCAGCTGTCTAATGAGAGCCTTGTACGTATGTAAAAGGGACTACTAATAAACTTGAAAAGTGTGGCCACCGCATACTCCCTCTCCAGTATCATCTTGATGATTCGAAAAAATCAGAGAAGTGAACATGACGGCCAGAACGCAGCGGTGTTCTTCCACAACAAAACAAGAAGTTAAAACGCCTTAATAATAGTCCGACAGAGATGTATCGATTAGTCTGGTAGGTAAAGGCGCAACAAAAAGCGACCGGTCAACATTCTTTGGACCCTCTGGTCCAGGACTCGAAACAGCCGCCGGTACTCCAAGGTCAAATATTTGCTGTCCTCTTCCTCGGGGTTGAAAAACCCTCCAACGCCGAAATGTTTGTTCGAGATTTGAACGAGAAAGCGCTCACCATGCGAACCAACATCAGTAGCAGTGAATTTGCTATCGGCATCAACAACCACTAACAGTTAAAATACAGTTTTTCAAAACGATGAACCCAATGTAATTAATTTGTATTTCACGAGTATAAATTGGATGTGAACAGTTTACAAACCGAAGGAAAGAGCATGTCCAAAATTTTGTCCACTTGGGCGGTGTTAACTGTGTAAACGGCCGCTAGGGCACTTGCGCCAAAGGCAGGCATTTCGTTTAACCTTCCGTTGTGAACAAGATGCTACTTTTCAGAATAAGGTTTTCTGATTTACACTTCTGGTCACCGAGATCTCCCTGTCTCATGCCATGGGACTTTCTCTTATATGGTATGTTAAGGATAAGGTGACCAGACGTTCCGATTTTAGCGGGACAGTCCCGATTTTTAACAATTTATCCCGCGTCTCAAGGAGTTTTAAGAAAGTCACGATTTTTAGAAAGAATGCACGACAAGCAAGGGAACGGCTTGAGAACAGGGAGGGAATATACAGTTTTCGGCTTCCATGTAGCTATTTCACCAGGATATGAAATTTATATTATTTGTAATGTTAAACTTTAATAATAAAAATAATTGTTGAGAACTGATTATTAGGATCTGCTTAACAAAGTTCGTCTTGATCAGTTGCCAGAATACGACCACCATTGTTTGGACTTAATGAGCAGAGGCATTTTTCGTCATTGGTAGCGACGAAAACATTTTGTAGCTGCAAAATGAAGAGAGAACTCTTTGTTCACTTTCGCAGATTTTATTCTTATGGCGACATGTTCCGCTAGCGATCTAGCATCATTTGGAACATTTTTGCAAAGGAATTACATCTTATACAAAAATTGTTAACTGATGGGAATTTTAGAGAGGAGAAGGGTCAGGGTGTAAGTTTGTTGCTCGTCCACGAAGTAACCCATTCGAATGTTGAGTTTTGTAACAGTCTCTCATACGATACACACCGTACTGCGTGCTTGTGCTAGTTAAACAAGTGATGTCAACAAATAAGCTATTCAGATGATTTATGTTTGTAATTTATTTAGGCACCAAAGATAGGTATTTTTTAGGTACCAAATTTTTAATCAAAGCCCCCCCCTTCCCCCCCCCGTCAATGGTGTTCCGCTTTTCGAATGTTAAAATCTTAAATCTTAGTTAAGGTTGTTTACGTTCCCTCTCTACCAACGACTCTGGCTGACCTGCGGAACCATGTCACTGCTCCGGTGCACTCGGTAACAAGAGGCATGCTCTTTCGCATGTGGAACGAGTTCGGCTTACTTTTAGATGTTTGCCGTGCAGCAAAGGGGAGGGGTCACATAGAACATTTACAACCAATGTTAAATTTTTTGAAACTTCTATTCATTTGTATATAGATTTGGTTCACGTCCAATTTATACTTCATTAAATACAAATTAATTAAATTGGGTCCACCTCTTTGAATAACCCTGTACAGTGATATACTGTTTAGGGGAGCTTTTATCATTTTTACCATTAATTGCTCCGACATAGTTAGGAATATTTATTTTTTTAAAAAAAATAGGGTACCAATTGTTTGGATTTGATTATTTGTTGCGGATGGCATAACTTACTTGAAGATTCTTTTGATAATAGCCTCAGCAACTTCTCTTATCATCACACTTATTCGATACTGGAAAGCAAGTGATAGGAAAGACTCGCCGGTGACCAGATGTCTGAAATAAGAAACAAAATAATCATTATGTGAGATAAAATAAGATTATACGAAATAAAAATATTGTTGTTTTTCTGCAGGTACCGACTGCCTGAAAAGATGGAACTACGTAAGGGATTATTACATTAAGCGTAGAGGAAAACCTGGCAGTGGCTCAGTTGGAGAAGCAGCGAAGAAAAGATCTGATCTCCTGTCATTTTTGGATGATATTTCGTCGTCCCAAAGAGCCATAATCGCAAATGTTGTTGGAGATGAGATTTCTGAACACGAAATTGCAATCATAGAGGAAAAAGAGGGCGAAGAACACGCAACCAACAAACTGTTTCCCAAGTATGAGGAAACAGAAGGAATGACAGACTTACATTTTACTGAAGGGAACCATAACAAAAAGGATGGAGCGAACGACAGTTGTGCGAGAAATGAAAAAAGGAGGAAACTGTCCCACTCTGAGGAGCGATTGCAGTCGCAGAATGAAAGAGTTCAGTGGAAAGCAGCCCCTCATCAGAATGAAATGGATGAAGTAGACCTTTATTTCAAAGCCATGGCCAAAGTTGTCAAAAGACTTCCTCTCTACGAACAGGCTCAGTTGAGGATGCAAATCTCGACTTTGATTGGAAACGCTGAGTTAAGAGCTCTCTCTGGTGAGACTGGACAATATACCTCAGCAAGACGGTGCTCGACACCATTGAACTATCGTGTTTCAGACGAGTCATCGAATGTTTCTGAAATTTTAATTTTATCGGAAAATGACTTATAAATGTGCAACGGCTGTCTTCAACAAGAATGCCATGAGCTAAAAACGCCGCCTTAATAGCTAGCCCGAAAGTGACGTCTCTTTTAGCTTAATTGGTAGATGCGCAGGAAAAAGCGACCGGTCAACTTTCTTTGGTCAATCACTCTCTACCTCTCCATGGGTTAGAAAAACATCCCCGATGCGTCGAAAACATCAGACACCGAAAATGCTTAGTCCAAAATTGTTGTCCCTTAACATTTTTATACAGTCCTTTCTTTTATAACTATAACATATATGGTCATTAATTTATTTCTTTTTAATTTTAAAGGGATAATATTACAATTAATTTATTGGTTGATTTTATTAACAATTCTCTAGAAGCAACACGAGGGCTATTGCCGACAGATCTCGTAATTTTGAATCTCGGTCTAGTGACGAGGACGACACATGAGCTGGCACAACCTCTCCTAACTTCCATATCACGTCATAGGGAGGACTCGAGACCTTTGTAAGATTTAATCCCAGCTACACGGCGGGCCTTTAGTGGCATCAAGGCTCGAACCCAGGACTCGACGAAAACTGCCTGTCGCGAGACCGCGACCATGACCACAAGGCTAATGCGGCCTGTCTTTCACTAAGTTTTGGTTCTTTTTTAATGACGTCTGTTCCGAATCAAAGAACAATATAAATTCCATATAAAATGAAAAATAAGAATTAGGAGAGTTCCCAGTCTCTCATTTGTCTTGGTACAATACCACGTAGCCTAAAGTCTTGTGCTCTCAGATAAGCTTTTTATCTACATTTATTAATTATAAGTTTTTTGATGACCAGATTAAGAGACGTCCGGATTAATGGGATCTGCATTAACGAGGTTTTACTCTATACATGACATCTCTAGGTATTATTTTTCTTTCGTGAATTCTAATTCCGATTTAGTAAAGAATCGCTAAAGCGTGACGTCAAAGTAAGAAGAAACTGAATTTTTATATTCAATAGAATAATATATTTCTATAAATATATATATATATAAAGAATAATATATATATAAAGAGTGTTGAATTGAATCTTACAACATTACGAAATTTTAGCTGAAACGATTCCAATGAAGATGCTTTAGAAAATTATTAAATTAAAAAACAAACATTATTCTTATTAATTAGATGCATGATATTCTCTTAAACCCGCAAAATTAAGTACAAAACATTTTGTCTTAAAATACCAAGGAAAAAAATAAAAGATATTATTTCTCATGAATTCTCACGAAAACTTTTGGAAGGTAGCAAAATTCGAAGAGATGGTAATACTTGAACTAAAAATGCAAATTATGATTAAAAAATAGGATAAGTGGATGCCAATAAATAATTCTCACTTTCAACTCATGAAGCAGTTTAATTAAATTCGTTCTGAAATTTACATAATAATATAATCAATATATTTTTATTTTACTTACTATTTATTACTTCTAAGATTCACAAGGATGAGATGGGGAGGGGGGGGAGAAGCCAAAGTGCGTTTAGGAAGTCCTTAATACTTCCTTTTCATATTAAAAAAAAATCTTACTCTTATAAAGAAATCAATACTCCTGGAATTGTAACTTTAGAAGTGGAATTGTGTAGCAAGAAGACTAGTGATAATATATTATGGATCAACCTGATTTTTACCTGAAACTATCTTACAGATTGTGTTGTTATGTAATTTGCCTATACAACATCAGATAATTTTATGTAGCATTATTCTATTTTACGACAAGTATAACTTCATAGAACTATAAAATTACAAATTCTATGAAAGTTTATAATAGTGAACTCATGCAACTAAATAATAAATTCAAATTTTATGAGTTATAAAAATAACAAATCAAAAACTGAATCAACATGATTAAATGACAAAAAATTATAATCACTATTGTAAATAAAAATTACAATTTCTCAAATTAAGTTTCAGGCTACGCCTATTCACTCGAGAGCGGGACAATGGCGATTTGTAATCTTGTTTTTATTCGTTAACAGACAACAGAGCATTCCATTTTGTCACTCTTCGTGAGAAAAAAAACGTAACATATGAAGTTCTATCTCATTCCGAACTTCGGTTGCAAAAATATGTGGAAATCTTTCCAATATTAGAATGGCTCACTAATTCGAAAATACTTTACTTTCTATAGGAATGAGAATTTATTTTAAAGCAATCATTAAAATAAGAGTTAAAATACATTTATGAAATAACGAAAAAAAGTAAAAATAATATTTGAAAACTTATATAACACACAATTTAACTTCTTTTATGCACAAACGTAAAACATCATGCATATAAATGTTTTAACTTCACATTCACAATTCTTAATTTTTATTTAATATGAAATTTCATGCTTTTGTGCAGTTTTATTATATGTGCAATGATTTAATTAATTTCTCTCAATTCAAATACTATATTTTTTGAAAAAAAAAAAAAAAAAAAAAAAGTTAGGATATTGGATTTTAATATACATTTCGTTATTTATTTGTTCTAAAATTCAAAATATTATTTGAAGTATCGAATGTGCATGAAAATAGCTGTTTATTTTATCGAAAACGGTTGGAATTTCTGACAAAGAGAGATAACGCATCATTGCACACAAAGCAACGTATTATTTGACCTCTACATCCGCCATTTCACAACCTCGGCAACAAGAATAGCAAACATGGTACCTCTGTAATGAAGAAAAACAGGGCGGCTTCCCGGCGCCGACACTGCCATCTATTGAGGGAAATCATAACTGTCTTAACAGAAGATAACAAAATGGCTATATTTATATAAGCCTAATATCAAATTTCAAAATATGTATACAAATCGTGTTCTCTTTTTCTTACAAAAACATGACGATCTAATAACTGAATTTCAGTGATTTGGTTATTATCAAAATGTTAGTAAAAATGTTCTGAAAAAGTATTATTTCGAAAAATTTATATAAAAGATTATTTCTAAGAGTGTTAGAAAACGAATGTGAGAAGACAAGTTTAATTGAAAATAATTCTAAATAAAATAATGAATACTCTATGAAATTATTTTCACCTTGCTTAAATGATCATTATAAATTCACTATCTTAAAATGTGGTAACTAAATTGAAGTGTTGGTAATAAGATCGGCTTAGAATTCATACTTTAGGCACTGGTCAGATGTTCTTAGAGCTCAATTTTTTTTATTTTGCATTTTATTTAAATTTATGTTTTAGATTTCAAAATAATTTTTAATAATTGCTGGAAAAGTAGTAAAAAATTGTTTCGAAATATTTTTAAACTAAATTATAAAAGCAGATGAATTAGAAATGATTAAAAATGTAGTTATGCAAATTCATCTATTATTTAACTTATTTATTTTACTAGCATTGACTAATTTACTATGTTAGCTTAATTTAATTTCAGCAAACTCAGGGCACATAATTATATTGTGTAAATTACAAGATAACATTCAATGTGATCATAATATGTAACAATTATTTTAAATTATAAATTCCTATTCGTTATATAAAAAGGATTTCTTGACAAAATATCTAATAAATAACTTGGAAAGAATTTCAAATCTTTTCTGAAGAAAAATTAAATATCAAACGAAATAATTTTTATTTGTGCAGTTCTAACTCTTAATGATAGAAATTTGTTTTTATACTTGTAGCACAGTCGATGAGTTCAACCAGGGAATCCACATCAATTTTTATTTTGCATAAAAAGGAAAACACAAATTATCCACCTGTATAAAAATTATAGAAATTATATTTTTATTTTACAAATATTTAAAAAAAAGTGTCATTGGTGATAATTGTGTGTACTCAAACTTTACATATATATGTATATAATTAATAATATAATTATTTAGAAAAATTTCCTCTCAAAATAGTAAGATGGTATCATTTTTAAATAACTTTTAACATTATAAATGTAAGAATTTAAAATAATAGTGGATGTTTGAACAAAATGCTAATGCCTTATGTCAGAAATTACACAGAATTAAATTTCTTTTGAACTGTATATTGTTTCTTTCCATAAAAAGGATGCGAATTCCATGTTAGAAAAGTCAACACTTTATTTTTCAATATCAATCTATAAAAAAAACACGAATAATTATTAATAAGTTCTGCAAATTTTACAATACAAATGTTAAAAAAAATTATGTGCAGTTAATTTTTACTGCAGGAAATTCCATACCATAGTACAACGTAATTAATTATACTAGAATAAAATCAAATTCGAAACCTGATACTACAAAAATCATTTATGTAAGCAAAGTAAAACTAAAATATATTGATCAAAATAATAAAATTTGTTAAAAAATAGAAAAAGGCAACACAGAAAATTCCTTTCAATGTATTTTTTTAAGAAATTTCATTTTATTGATCAATACATTTTGGTTTTACTTTTTTTTTAAGACAATAATTTTTCTCCTTCGTTTTAACTTTCATTTTAATCTAATAATAATATTATTTGCATTGTAGCTCTGCAAATTTAACTTAATAGTTTTTACTTAATCTTTTAGCTACTATATATTTTCATACAATATACATATATATAGTGCAATTGCAGGTTTCAACACACACACACACACACACACTTATTGTAATCTGTAATTGCATTAAATTGCTTCATTTTCGCTATTTCCTCACTATTTCCTATTTTATAAAAGTCTAGTTTTGTATTATTCTAAACTTTGTTGTATAGTTTTCTTTTCAATTTTTTTTATATTATTTATTGACCTTAATAATTTCACTTTATATTGTTTTGAAATGGGTTTTGCAACTTTAATTCTAATAGCTTTTTGTTTCTGTTAATTGTACTTAATAGTTTTTAATTCTTTTGATTTAGTGTATATTGATTATTTTACTTATGTATATGTGTGTGTGTGAGTGTAATTTATATACACCTGTAATAATTATTAATATGACAAATTATAAATTAAAACTAGGTATCACTATCAATTACCTGACCAATATCTCGGTAGAAGTATCTCTCTTTTTTTTTTTATCGTACACACAGATACAAGATAACGAGATACTAAACGAGATTTAAGACAATGCATGCTAATAGCTTTTCCGGACAATGCATGCAATGGAATTTCCGGATGCTTAGGCTACAGTATTGATTTTAAAGGAACTATATTAGTGGTGCATTCTTGATCTTTTTCTTGATTTTTTTTTCTTTTTTCTTCTAGTAATTAATAAATATTTCTATACTTAATTTTCCCCGGACAGTCTCTTATTTTTCACTTGTTTGCATTATTTTTTTTTTTACATAAAAAGAGCTAAACGTATAATTTCTTTTAAAAAAAATCACTTTGTGCATTAAATTTGATACCTTTGCCGAGAAATATGAATAAATTGTGTGTTATTTTTACTCTAGAGCAACGTGAGGGCTGATGGCGACAAATCACGTAATTTTGAACCATAGTACAACCCCAAGAACAACTCCTGAGGCCATATGTCTCTTTCCTAATTTCTACACCCCACCACGTGATAATTTTGAGACTGAGTAATATTTAATGTGCACAACAAACCTTATTCCGCTTCACGAGTTCTTGGTGGAATTCAGGCTCGAAAACGCCCGGAGGCATTTGCTTACTTGGACGCCTGCTTTTCGTTAGAATTTTTATTTTTTTAGTTAAAAGTAATAATGGCGGACATTTCATTCAAAGGGGCAAAGTCTTGAAAATATTCTTTCGTGTTTGTTGTTTTTCAAAGAATTCACGTTGTTCCTACTAATATAAATATTAACGAAAAGAAATAATTATCGTGAAATTTCAATACTATAACCCTCGGAAACTTAAACTTCTATTTGAATGTCCCTTCCGTATTATCGAAAATACGTTAGGTTATCGTAAAGTTTTAATTAATACTAAGATATAATCGGGATAACTAGATAAAATTTATATTGTGCATTAATTGATCCTTGAGTGCATAATGTTGTAAGTTGCACTGATTGATTGATGAGGGATGTAGGGCAACAAAGGCCATTATCCCTATCTGGATAAATTGATTTCAAATTAATAAATATCAAAGAATTTCATCCTCTGTAAAAAAGCTCCGAAATTCTTTTTATTCGACACTGCTATCTGTAAAAGTTCTCTGACGGTGACAGTGAACCGAGAATCTAATTGAAGAATGTTCCAGAGTTCATTTCTATGAGAGGTATAGTTTTCTCAAGTCAATAGAATGCGTTCCAGGTCATTGATCCTACTACAGGTAGAACAAACCGCATTATCCTGCAAATTGAAGTTATTTAAAAGACCAGGGGTAATTATCATTTTGCTGTGACATCGGATTCCTAGAATTTCCTCTCTTCTGTTTTTCGTCCAATTAGAAATAATATCGATGGTTGGTATGTTCCCCAAAATTTCAAAGTATTTGCTGCAGTAAAAGTTTCCGTAAGTTTTTTTTTCCTATTCTGTCATGATAATTGTATGCATGGATGTCTTCTGAAGCTATCCAGTCGATATTTACGTCAAATTCCGTTACAGATCTTGCGATTTTATCCGCTTGTGCCTGTAAGTTGCAGCTATTCATGTTAATTCGTTTAGTATCAGGAAGCCATAGATAGAAGTAACCAGTAGCATCGTTAAGTCTTAGTTATTGTTCAGGGATATTGTAAAGCTTTAAATATTACTAAAAATAATCAATATTGAAACTTAATTTTTATTTATTGTTCTAAAGATTTTTCTGCTCAACCATCCCCTGAATTACACTTATCTCTCATCTGTTCTTGACCTTTCGAATGCTGTCATTGTAGAAGCTGTCATTGTATCTAATTATCTACTCAGCAGATAGTCTTCTCCATCCTGCCGATTTCTTCGATCTAAGGTTTTCTGAAGCCAGCATAAATAGCCGTAAATCATAACTTTATGCACGTAAGGATCATTTAAGGCTCCAGTCTACCGCCGTTTTGATTTCGTGAGCGTGATGGTAATAATCCTATGGATTTTCTGTGATACTGTTTCAAATATTTACTTATTGAAATCTTATTTATTTGAATGCAGAGAAAAAATGCATCCAAAAGAGTTAAAAAATAATGAAGGTTTCTGCGGATTTAAATTCCCCCTTGGACGTTTCCCTTATTTTTTTTAATTGTTTGTAAATTTTCCAGTCATCAAAAAAAAAAAAAAAAAAAAAAAAAAATTGGACGAAAAATATAAGTAGACATAGTAGGGGTAGCGGATATTCTATAGGATTAACACTCAGTTGAAGAAATCAAAATCAAAAAAGCAGGTAGACGGGAACCTAAGGTTCTCGTCTACCGGCCATTTTCATTTCGACAGCTTAATGTTAATCCTATGGAATTTCGACTTGAATTCTCCCATCTTTATTATTTGATCTACTTGAATGCAATAAAGTGCATCTGAAAGAGTAAAAAATAACGAATGCTTCTGTGGAATTACTTTTTTCCTCCGATTCTTAAGAATATTTGAAAATATTCTTTAAAGACCAGAAAAATCAAAAAAGAATCATTAAAATAAGAATAAAAATATTTTAAAAAATCTTAGGAAAAAAGTCATTCCGCTGAAGCATTGATTATTTTTTTGCCCTTTCAGATGCACTTTATTCCATTCAAATAAATCAAATAATAAAGATGTAAGAATTAAAGTCAAAACTCCATAGAATTAACATTACGTCCACGAAATCAAAATGGCGGGTAGACGGGAGCCTTGAAATTCAGAATGAGTTTTATTGAGTTATCTCGGTTATATTTCTTAATACTTTTTAAAACATTACGATAAACCTACGTAAGAAAATTTAGAGTAATTTCTTTCAATCAAGCTTAGCGTAGTGAGGCGCAAAATTAAAAACTAATGTTTTTTAACTTTATTTCGGGTTAAAGTACAGCAGAAGGAAATGTGTCGAACATGCAGCGAGATAAACCCAGACAACGTGCGGAAATTGTGCAGCTGTTTTTCGAAAACCATCGTTCTGTAAACGCAACACAGCGAGAATACCGAATATTGTCCGAAAAGAACCCGCAGAATCGTGGGGAGAAAGGAGGAGTGTATCGCAATAAACCAGCGACTATAGAATAACATCAGAGAAGATAAACTTTAAAAAGTTAGGTAAAATATGTTACTAAAGTTTTGGCTCCTTGAGACGGGCGCCATTTTTCAGTTATTATTTTTGAGCGTCAACGGAAAAAAAAATGCAAGAATATACCTCCCCCCTCCCACCCGGAAAAAAATAATTTTAATCCTGAATTACATAAGTTATGAGGAAAATGAATCCGAAATTAACTTTCGTGTCACTTACTGTTTCTCAATGGGTAGTTTAGTTTTCTGCACACGCATTTCGACAGGGTCGTTGAAAATACTGGAATAGGACCGGAATTTTTTAGAAGCCCTTAATGGGCCTCGAGGTCTCTGAAATGCCAGCGTTCTCAAACGAGTGGAGCAGCTGGTATTAACATTACGATTTCGAATGGGAGGGTAGTTTAAGGGTCTTACTTAAAACAATCCGTTATTTGTTTTGAGATGCTGCGTAAATTACTGAACAAATACTGAAAATTTACTGAAGGAAAGAATTACATTCGGAATTAAGTTTTACTCTAGAGTGGGGAAACTAATGTTTTTTGTACCAAAAAAAAAAAAAAAAAAAAAATTAAAATTGAGTTTTTCTGCGTCAGATTTTTGAATACTCGTAGCAAGTGGCGGTGGTAGAGGTCATAATCGCTGACGCTGTTTTCGTCGAGTGTGGGTTCGGGACCAGATGCCACGAAAGACCTGCCGTGTAAAAAGGTTGATGCACGTTAAGTCTGTTTGAGGTCTCAAATCCTATCGTTGGCGTGGAGTGGAAGTTTGGAGAGAGAGGTACCAGTTCAGGTGTCGTCCTCGTCACTTGACCGAGGCTCAGAATATAAGGGCCGTCACAACCAGCCTTCGTGTTGCTTCTCCGTATGATAAAATTAAACAATCACATTCTGAATAGCGAATGTTTTATTAGAATGATCGAATTTTTACTGGCTGATTAAATGGTTCTTTATTAACATCGTTCAGAAAAGCAACACGAAGGCTACTGGCGACAGATCTCGTGATTCTGAACCTCGGTCAAGTGAAGAGGACGAAAAAATTGATTGACAAGAAGGAGGGCCGAAAACAAAGGACTGATAGGGTATCCCGGAGGTGCGTCCCAAAGACACTAAACCCCACGGGAAAGAAAAAGATTGCTAGGGCACTTCGGGGTCATGATTTCCGAGCCTTTCTGAAGAAAGTAAGTTCCTGAGGGGGTAGAAATTCGGGACCGGAACTATTGGGTTACTATCGACCAGTGGAAAATGCGAGATTTTCCGTTTTAAATTTAATATTTCAAAAGATTTTCTGTTTTGCAATGGTAATCTGTTGTATATATATAAGTATAGGGGTCGGAGAATCGTGAATTCGATACCACGAATGATCTCTGTGTGAAATAAAGGGAAGTTGTAATGTCACCTCAAATAAAAAAATTTAAATAAAATTAAATAGAGAAAGGGTCCTGTCTGAAGAACGGGTTTTAATTAATTGATCGTCGCACTTAGAAGTAAGAAGAGGGCTAATTTTTAATTTCGGTCAAGTGACGAGGACGACACCTGAACCCTGGCACCTCCCTCTTCAAACATCCAAACCACACCATCGGGTGGTCGTGAACTCTCGACCATATCCACTTGGTTACTGCGACTTCTGTGTTAAAGAAGGTATATACAAACAATTTACCGATAAAAACAAGAGATAGCGAACTTTCATGAAGATTGCACACAGAATTTAATTTTAATTGTTTTACTATATTTGATTATCTGTTTGTCTTTATTCATCAGTAGTTATTAAATGAAAATTCATGCAAGCTTTAAAAAAAAGGGGGGATGGGGGGGAAATGACACCACAACTGCAAAAATAAAGAGAAACTAAAATTTGGAAGTAGCTTTTTTTTATAGGCCATTAGCAAACTTTTTAAAAATTATTTTACTTAAAATAAAGAAGTAGTTTATTGTTAGTGGCCTAAACAGTGCTTAGCAGCCCCCTTCTTTTTTGTTTCTACACACTTTTATTCAACGTCTACTGCATTCATAAAAAGGGAAATTAATACAAAAATTTTTACCTTCTTTCACAAGTGTTATATTTTCGAAATTTTATATAGCTGTGTGTTCTTAATGACAACACAATGTTTTATTATTTTTAGGAGCTTAATTATAGACATGTCATATTTTTTGGGGTCCAACCATATGACAATATTTTTGAAAAATTTAAGTCTTAACAGTTTAGTCTGAAACATTAAACTTTATTTATTCAGTTGTTATTTCACTGGACATGACTTTTTCAGAAATGGTTTTGTTTGTTTTAAATACATCATAAAATTCAAAACAAGAAAGTTATGAATTCCTTTTAACATTTAACAGATGTTGAACAACAGATACTGAAAGTCTACCCATTTCTGAGCTGACCAAATGTTCCCCATAATTAAAAAAATATCTGGTTCTTTTTTAGAACTTGAACCACAACTTGCTTTTTGATATTGAATTACCTTATTTAATAAAGTATTTTCATCCAATAGGTCATCAATATTTTTTGAATCTTTTTAAGTTTTATTAATGACTTGTACACTCTCTCCTAAGTCAGCCCAGACGATTTCAATTTGTATGTTTATCCACTGAAACACACACACTTGTCTTTATTAACAAAACTGAATCTCTACAACTCTCAAATATTGGATGCTAGAATTGTAAAATTATCTACACTTGTGAGAAGAATTTTTCGTTTCTGAACATCACTATTTTCTTTTAGAATGCTTAGCAATTCTTTGGTAGAAGATGGTATAAACTTGTGGATTTTTCTTTCCTGAAGTTATTGAAATTAATTCAAAATATATCTGATTGAAATTAATTCAAAATATATCTGAAATGTTCCTGTTACAGTAAGCTTCAAAACAGTTATGTTACAATAAGCTTCAAAACAGTTATGTTACAATGAGCTTCAAAATTCAGAACTGCATAATGAAAAATCGGTTTTTAAATAAAAAAAAAAAATTTCGCCAGTCATAAAATTCTCAAAACTCGAACAGCACTATAAAACCAGAACTCTTCCGGCTAATCCCTGACATATGGTACGCCCTTTTTTATCAGTAATTATCAGTTTTAAGATCAATTTTAATCGAACTTAGAGAGAGCGCCATCTGGTAGCGAATATTACAATTGAAAGTAAGTTGCGTTAAGTTCCACTAGATTAATTCGGAAGAAGAAATTGATGAAATATTGATTTCGAGGTTTCATTAAATAATAAAAATGCCGATAATGAATTACTAAATACAGTACGGGCAAAAAATAATAAATAATTAAAAATAAATAATAAACAATTATAAAAAAAATTTAAAAACATGTTTTTATTAGTATATTAAAAAGAAATTTTTTAATAAAAATAATATTATTTTCTCAGTGATCAAAATGAAAATCGTAAGAGAGCGATAGAAATATTCTTCGGATAAATTGGAATTTTCATAAGGCGTTTTAATTTTCTCATTCATAATGCTTTTTAATTTTTTCACAAATATTTAGAATTTTTTTCTTATGTAAAATTCATAGATGCTTAATTTACTCATTATATTAATTTCAGCTTCTCACTTTTTTACAATTTTTGTTCTGACATTTAGATTTTTTTTTTGTTTAAAACACATTTTCTAGTTTTTGGTATACACACACAAAAGTTTTTTTGTTTTTTTTTAAAAAAATAAAATTTAGCTTATAAACAAAAAAATAGTTAAACTATTTTTTAACGATTTAAAATTGTTTAATTAACTAATTTTAATACTCTTAATGAAATAAAATATCCATCTGGTTTTTACTTATAAAATTTGACTACATTAACAAACTTATTTTTCTTGGGGTTACTGTAGTCAATTGCTTAATTAATGCAAAATTTAAATAATCCTCACTTTTTTTAATAATTAAAAGCAATGAAAATCTTATTGCAATTTTCATATGGCTGTATACTTATGTATCTATTTAAGTAAAAATAATATTTATATACACAAATAGTTATACGAGAAATTAATATTCAATAAATGTATTTACATTTGCGACTTGTGTACTTAAATATTCACATTTAATTTTCCACAAAAATATTCAAAACGGTTGAAATATTTCTCTAAATATTAACTACCTTAACTGTTTTAGAATTTATATTCTGCATAGATTACAAGATTTTGCATCGATCTATAAAAACAACCCGAAATGGAATTTCTGACAAAGCTAGAGTTGGTATTTTTAATAACTTTTGCAGTATAACGTAAATATTTATAAGCATAAAAATTAAAATCCTTATCAGATGCACTTTGGATGCTAATTACACTTAGTTTTCCCCAAAAATATACAAAACTGTTAAAATATTTCTCTGAATATTAAGTGTTTTAGAATTTATATGATACTAAAAAAAAAGATTCTATGCATCTTTTGATTATTTATTAATGACTCACTCAGAAGCAACACGATTTTGATTTTGAACCTCTGTCAAGTGACAAGATTGACACCTGAGCCGGCACTCCACCCTAAGCTTCCTGAATTCTCCAATATGTGCCTCCATTCTTTTAAGATATTTTCATAATTATCTTGTTCTTGCAGAAATACAACTTCCTATAACTGTGAAATTAGGTGAAGCAATTTTCAAAGCTCTCATCCCAAAAGTTACTTTTACATCTCGAACGATTCTTTTATTGGTCATCGAAGCGGATTATTTTTTTTTTTACCCTCTTTCAGATTTATTTGTAATTTGCTCATTTCTAATACTTCTGTATAATTTTTTGAGCTACATTGAACATCCATGACTACACTGAGCTTCTGGTGCAATATCGTGCAGAAATTTGTAAACCTCAGACTTTGGAATGACTATTTTCCAAATTTCAATATTAATTTTAGTTCTGAAGCTTATTTTCGCATCTAAAAATAATTTTTTTAAATCCTAGAAATCTTATATTAGTATTTTAATGAAACGAGACTATTATACCGAGTTGTTTTAAAATAATAAGGGTAGTACATCATAATTCTTATACTCAATTACGTGACCCTGAAATTTGGAGTTTTGATATGAAAATTTTGTTAATTAAAATATTTTTGATTTTCAGTTTGATGCATTTTGTAATAAACATTTTATTTTTCTATAAATATTAAACTGAAGTGAGTATTGAGTAACACTGTTTTAGATTTTGATAAAACAGAGCGAGAAGTGTGAATTTCGGGTACAACTCTAAATCTTTTATATTAGTGTATTTATTTGAATTCAGTAAAATGTGTATTTTGATTTCGGGAATGTAATGTTAATCCTATGGAATTTTTACTTTCGTCCACAAATTTAGATTTTTTTTCAAAGATCTATTTGAATGTAAAAAACGTGTATGAGAGAGAGAGAGAGAAAAAGGCTTTTGTGGAATTTTCTTTTGATTCTTAAAAATATTTTTATGCTTATTTTAATGATTAGTTTGTGCGTTTTCCGGACTTTAAAGAACATTTTAAATTGTTTTCAAAAACCAGCAAGAAAACGTAGCCCCTCAGAAGCCTGCATTTTTTTTTCTTTTCCGTAGGTATTTTTTTTGTATTCAAATATTAGATAAAATAGTTTAAATTTGAGGATGAAAGTAAAAATTCCATGGGATTAACATTACTGTAACGAAATCAATAGGATTTGTAAACGGGAGTCTTAATTTTGAATAAAGGAATTCACATCGGCTTTATTCAGTCGTATGTATATTATCCACATTTATAAATTTTATTGAACAATAGTTATATTGTAAGAGTAAAATTATTACTATTTTGTTAGTTATTATTACTCCTGCACTTGTCGGTTGTTAAGATTATGTTATTGCATTAATTTACAGAAAAAAATTGATGATTAACCTTATCTGCTATTTGAAAATCAACAAGAGTAAAAACATTAGTATAAATTTTCTTCTACGGGGCTCACATCTCTAATTGGAAAGCCAGAAAGGAACTTTACGATCAAATACAATACGGATAGCTGAACAATAATTAGAATGAATTGAAAAACTACTTCAAGGTTTCAACAATCATTCCATGTACAAATGCCGTTCAGGTGTCGCCTTTGTCTTTAGCTCTCGTGCAACTGTAGAGTGTCGTTAATACAAATCAAGGCAAGAACGGAATCAATTAAAAACTCTTTTTCATTGTCTTCCTTTTAATAGTCAAAATGTTGAATGAGTATCTTTTGGGGGGTTTGCATGAATAGATCTCATTAGTTACACAAATGGCAGACTTCCGATCGATTATCATGGTTTTTGGTACTCGCTGCATTTTTTTATGGTACTTAAAATGTCATATTATTAAATTCATTCAAAACGTTTTGTTTTCGTTGTAATATTTCGTTTACGATGTAACAAATTGACTATGAGCACAAATGAAATGAAGAGATTTTTAAGAAATAATTGAAAATGAGCGAGGTAGTTAAGTATATCGCGGTCAATTAAGAATAAAATCGTTTAACAGGCAGACAATTTTTTTTTTTGATGAAAAAAGAATAATTAGAGCTTTTCTTCTTAGCACTACTATTTATCAAACCGCCTCATTTGTGCAACAATGTCTTTATGTATGAAAAACTTCACTTATTCCCCAATTTTAAAAATATCTTCTCAGGCGATTTAGTAGACATTATTATTATTTTTTTGATGCTGAGAGAAACGAACATCGATCGTATCTTCACGTTGCATCTCGCCTTCGAAATTTCATGCAACTAAGTAACCTGAAGTAGTTGCGCCCTCTGGTGGCGGAATGTAACATCACATAGAAATCTATCAAACGATTTGAGCTGATCGAAATATCAGAGCAATGGCAATTTTGTTTTGTGCAACCGGAAGATTTTTTCCTTCTTGAGAAAAGAGCTGAATCGATTCTTAGCGATTTCAGACTCGCGTTATCTATGGTTATTATGACGCAGTTGGACTTATTGGAGTTCGACCCGCGAAAGAGAGCGCCAACAGGTAGGAACATATGTCAAATGATGGATTTTCCGTAGAGAACGGGAGGGGATGGGGGCTACGTATGCGCAATGACTCGGAATATGTTTAGATACTCCTCTGAGTTGACAATGGATGAATTAGGTGTCATTCATTGTGACAATACATATTTTTACAAATTCGCGGTTGAGATTCCAACTCAAGAAAAATTTCCATCTTGAAATTCTTTTTTTTCTTTTCTGCTTTATAATTTCGAAAATATGCTCTTTTATTTACAACAAGACGACTTCTAAATTTTATGATGGTGCTAGTACGAGGAACAGACGAGAAATGAGCTGTTTTAAAGTTTCGAAAAAACATTAGCCCCTTTCTTTATGGAAGGTGGAAAAAATTTTAAATTTGAGAGGAATCTTTTTAAGAAATCGATATTCATATCTTATTAATATCTAAAGTTTTTATTTTTTTGTAATGATAATCCTTTAATAATTATTATTATATGACTAATATTATAGATAATACATATATTCATGTGTACATACACATATATGTATATAAAAATACATACACATA